>JBBPCS010004643.1:0-11145 GCA_037974645.1 Hollardia meadi | reverse complement strand
GTGTGTTTGTGTGTGTGTGGTGGGCGGGTGGTTGGGAGAATGCCTATATGTGAGGTAAATAATATATCTTTCCTCCCACAGGTCATATTTAGGCCTGGCTGTTTCGGTACTATACATAAAGTGGTTCCTGAAGGGTGTGTGTGTGTGTGTGTGTGTGCTTAGCTTCTATGTTTTTGTACTGCTGTGTTATTACAGTCTGCTATTAGCGCAGTGCAGCTGCAGGTACTGTATAATAAAACATCCCAGGCTCATGATTATTATCACTGTTGCAATATCAAGGTAAAAAGCTCTCAGAATCAAAGGGCAATAAAAAATAGATATTAAGATGTTTATAGTGTCAACAGTCCTCTTGTTCTGGCTCCACCTGTCTGTCTTACCTTTACACCTCTCACAGCAGGCTCCAGTCTGTTTCACCACCAGAGCACAGTCCTCCGAGACCAGCGGACATTTCTCCTGTTTACAGTCGGCCTTCCCCTCCTGCAGCAGAGAGGAGACGGTGAGAGAGGACAGGAGGAGAGGGTCAGCCGCTAAGTGTAAATCACGTCTCATCTGGTAGTTGTAGTATTTTGCCCTCAGTGGAAGAACGTTAGCTGTCACACAAAGATATGTCATCTGTACTTTAAAGCTCCTGAAAACCTTCTCTATACCTCTATGTAAAATATTTGTGGATTTGCGGTTGAAAAAAAACCATCTTCAGGTATATGATACTCAAATTCTGGTTGTGGTTTGATCAATATGTTTGCAGAGATAAATCAAAGTATTGGAGAAATTAAAATGTGCTGGATGAAAAGTCATCACCAAAGTTATTATAATTCATGCCTTGGGGGAACATGAATATCCAACGCTAACACGGCAGTCTGTGAAATAGAGATGTTTAATCAATAGGATTCATGAATTGTTTTTGTTGACAAGCCAGCACGAGATTTGTGTCCATGTCCACGAATCCTAAACATTGAACACTGTCAGTATTTCACAAACTCATTTTGTATCAACATATTACTGAAATCTTCCTCTTAACCAAAGTGAATCCTATAGATCAGTAGATCAACAGTTTTCACCACCTCCGTGCTCCGCTATCAGACCTCATCGCGGGTTTGAAGTTTGAAGCTCGAGTTCAAGTAAAAAAGTGACTCAATCTTCACAGTTCAGCTGTGAATTTTCACACCAACTCAACGATCCTCCTGTCACCTTCACAAACACTCCACACTGTATCCGTCATCACCGCAAACTGTGGGACTGGACAGAATCTGCGCCTGTTTAAGCCGCTCGACTTTCACACCCAGCTTTTATTGCTGATTTTATCCACACGCTGTGTGTGTGTGTGTGTTTTATTTTACACACTGTGAGGGTTTATAAAGTGGAGGCTGGCAGGTCTCGTGGCCCTGTGGCACTGCGGCAGGCGGCTCTAACGAGGACGGATCAAAGGAGGGCGAAAATAAATCGGGGTGGTTTAATATAGCAGCAGCGCTCCAACTAAACCCCAACCACACAGATGAAGTCATGACAGAGGAAAGAGGGAGGAGAGCAACAGAGGGAAAAGGACAAAATATCCCTTCGCACATCCAGCTTCACCCAGAAATCTACCGGAAACTTTCCATGTGAACACGAACGATCCATGTCCCTCCTGTTTATGAATAAAAGAGGGGGATTCAGGCCACAGAGGTGAGAGTCGGGCCAAACGAACAGCACAGCTCAGGAAGAAGCTGCAAAATGTTCAATCAATCTACCAATCGAATTGATTTATTGATAATTGTATTTCTAACGACTGCTTGGAGGCAAGTTTTCCTTGAGGCAACAAAACAGTGACGTGAAGGTGAATCATGGATGAATCAACAGAACAAACAGCGCAACACTGTGGACAGTAAGATGGAAACAGGAAGAAAAGAGGAAGAGAGGATTAATCGATAGCTGTATCCACTTATCGGCCCAACGATCTGCCCTTTCACAAGCAGGAAATCTTCTTCTGGTAATAGCTACATCAAGAGCTGGTTTTAACGTGGCCGCTAACGACAGCCACTAACCCCTCCCCCTGATGATGGATGTAGATAACGAGAGAGCCGTCTGGCTTCCTTCTCATCTCTGTTGCAGATGTGTAGCACCAAACGAATACTGACATGGAGACCAGTGACCATGTTGCATTAAGTGTTGCATTATCAGGGCACAGTTAAGCAGTTTACATGTTAATTGATTCATGAAGTCTCTGCTCCATTACCTAATAACGATGATCTAAAGTATATGTGATTTATATTAAAAACACTGGAATGTTCCTTTAAAGAACCATGGACAATTTTGTCCCAAGGTCATGTGTCCTTGTCCTTGTCTCTCTTTCTCCTGTTATCCATGAGCACAAAGTGGTGTTAGTACATGTGATACACACACACACACACACACACACCCTTCTTCTCTCAGGGTCAAAGGTCACAACGGGTCACCACGCCTTATAAACACTCAACATACCACTGCGGCACCAAGGCTGGTCGACTGGACGGCTGTCTGTCGCTGAGGGTGACCCCCCCCAAAAACACACACACACACACACACACACACACACACACACACACACACACACACACACACACACACACACACACACACTGTGGGATAAAGCATTGGTATGCTCATAAGTGTTTGTGTCAGAGAAAGAGAAAGTGTGTATACATGCTACTGTCTGGAGATACAAGGACTCCGACTTTAACTGAATTACACTGGATACAAATGTGTGTTTGAACTTTTGTCTTAACTCCAGATTCAGTGTGTTTGTGTTTATTATTCATTTTTTAAATTATATTTTTAATTTAAACTTATTAAATTAAGTAGCAGTTTTATTAGAAATGATCTGTCTTCAGAGCTTGAAGTCAAAATAGATACCTAATATATAAATCTGAAACTCAACATCCAAACCAAAGCAATTCATGAATAAATTAGGATCTGGAGGGAGCAATTTTAATTTTTTGAGCTATTATTTTCCCTCAAAGTCAATAATTCCAGTTGAGAAGTCGACAGGAGGAGGCTGCGTAGCCATCGGACACTATCAGAGCCGAATTCCTCCGACACGATACGAAACCGTCCTATCGGCACCTCTAATGCGGAAACATGAAGAAGAAAACTGAGCTGCCGAACCTCTGAACATCCCAGAGACACGAGACAAGAATAGTCGTCTATTTAAATTCAATCAGTTCAATTCAATCATTTCTAACTTTATTAGTGAGGAAGGTTAAGGTCAACTACAGTCATTCCATCAATGACCAATGTCATTAGCTTTTAACTCTTCGGTGTCCATCATGTTCGCTTGTTTTTTCTGCTTTTGAAGTTTACATGAAACCACAGAAAATAAAGTGTTTTTGGTGTTAGAAATATACAATTAAAATCAGTAAAGTGCAGCTAATAAAAGTTATGATACGACTTTAAAATAACCAGAGATAAATCTTTTCTGGGTCCATAAATGTTTCCAGAAGCTGAAAAGAACAGAGAGAAAGAACAACATATGGAGCTCCAAAACACCTGAATACAACTTTTCATATTGTTATTTAACGAAACACAATTTTTTTTCCACAGTTTTGTTTTGTTTTTATCATAAACTTGGACAGAAATTGCAAAAAGACACGATTAACAAAAGCTTTAGTGAAAATTAATTCATTTACAGGTCCGTTCTTAAACATTTTATCAACATTAAAGGATCTTTTCTTCTTCTTAAACTGAGTTCAAGTCCAAGTGGGCTGTTGTGCCACTAGGAGGCGACAGTGGTCAGCGTGTCTCCTCACGGGTGTGATTTTTCTTCCTCACTCCTCCTCATCCACTCAGCTCCTGCCCTTCTTTTTCTCCCATCATCCATCACTTTCTCTTCTCCTGTCTGCAACCTTTACTCGTTTCTCTTCTCCTTTCCAATTGCACAAGCTTCACTGCCCTGAATATTTTCAAAACACTTTAGTTTTTCCTCTCCAGTTTTATCACTCTTTCATCAGTTTTCTCAAAATCTTACTTCCTCCCTCTCCTCTCCTTTTCACGCTTTCTCTCCGTCACGGTGAAGGAAAGAGAGATCAGTCGGCGTCTGTCAGCGCTGGAGAGGAACTTTAAAGGCCCACTTAAGCCCTTGGACGTCAACCCCTCCCGATGCACCAAACCTCCTTAGCCCTCTTTGCCACTGTGACCTCTGACCTTTCACCCTTCCTCCAAAACAAACAGGTCACGACCCCCCGCCAGAGAGCAGGAGCCGCCGTAGCTTAGGGACGAGACGGGAGGAGAAAAACGCCGATGGGAACTTCCAAACACTTCAATTTCAGTGAGTCGTGTTTTCTGCCGGAGGAGAGCTGCGTTCACGTCTACGAACACGGGTTCACTAAATCAAAGTAATAACGTCGCCCCCTGCTGGTCGGAGTAGAAGAAGAATCGCACACAACTATGACGGCTGATTTTTTTACTTTATTTTGAGCTGCAAATATAGTTTGAACAAACATAAAAAACACATTTTGCCCTTTTAAAATCCGGTATATCCAATATATATCCCCTTACGTTATCAAACTTAAATCACATTTACAGTATATATTTTCTATCAGCTTGTTCCTGTAAAGGAAAATTTTCTTTTTGGTGGAAACACACATGTTGCAGTGGAAACTCTTGATTTCACATATTTTTCACGCCTTAATTGGTAGACAAAGTTGATTTACTTTTAAAAATGCAAAAAAAAAAATCACATTAATTTGAATGAAATTTTTTTTTGTTGAAAAACTTGCCCTGTACTGCTTTAAATTATAAAATTCATTAAAGCTATTATTTTTACAGAGTGAAACATTCAAACACAAGACTTCATGTAAAATATTCTTTATGTCTTTTACCATCGTACATATTCGCCTGATATATTTGGGATTTTGGGAAACTTTGGGCTTTAAATAATGATATAATACAGTTTGAATACAGTTGGACTGCAAAGCACTGGTTTGGGCTGGTTGTACTACAGTCGCTCCCTTTATTTCATATGAAAAACAGCACCGGTTGTGATGAAGGTCTGAAGGTAGTTATGTCTAGAAAATGTAAGAAAAGGTGAAAACTGGTGGCGGTGACGTCTTCATATTGCTCGTTTTGTTTGACCAACAGTGTAAAATCCAAGAATTTTACATTTACAAATATTTGGAATAATTGATGATGATCCAAAAAGCCGCCAACCCTTAAAATCCTGTTCTGTCCAGCCTCTCGACTTCCTGTGAAACACTTTTATAATAAGTAGTTTTTGTTTCTCTGGCACTGAGGCCATAATAATGTTGAAGTTTGTTAATTATATTCCTGAGTTTGTTCACTGAGCCTTTTTATTGTTGTATCTCTCTGAGTTTTGAGCAGTCAGTGGTTGTTTACTTGACCCTTTGCTCTCCTCGACCGGTCTTTTATCTCCCTCTCTGACCACTCACACACTCGTCTCATCTCATTGGTTCTTCATCGCTTCATCTTCCTCACTTCCGAAGACAAGTGAGAAAAGACAAAGAGAGTTTACAGACAGAGACTGGAAAACACTGAAAGAAAACTAAAAACTAAATCATTTTATATTTGTATTACTTTTTTTATCTACTTTTATGTATTTTATCAGGATTCAGCTGTAGTGATACTCCCTGATATTTTCTATGATATATAAATAGAACAGAGTAGATGAGAAAAGAACTGGTGTTGGTTCAGTGTTATCATGTCGTTATCAGGTAAACCTCGCCCCTCCTGCATTGATCAGCTACTGTTTGAGTTGAGACAGGAAACAACCTCCGACCTTCGTCTCAGATCGATCACAGCTACTGAGTGTAAAACTATGTGTAGTTCATCTGGAATGTTTGTTTGATCGATTAGCAGGCTGCTGTGACCCCTGACCTTTGACCTCCTCACTGACTGAAGCTGCTTGTAATGTTAGAAATGAAGGAATGGAGGCTTGTTCTAATATTAAACTGAGAGCAGCATGTTTGTGGGTGAGTTTTGTTTACTGCTGCTTCATTCATTTTACACATATTTATTTTATTTTAATGCAAAATGGATCATCCCACTCAGGGAACTCAAGTTTTAGGGTCAATAATTATTGTCATTCAGTCGGTTGAAAGAAAACTGTTACCTCAAAGAGTGCCGATATATCTTCTGGCGTTCCTTGCAGAACTAGAATTACCGCCTCGCGGGTGTATGCATCCTTTCACTAGTCAAGTTAAAGTTTACATCCATGTCTGTCCAGACTCATATACTGTACTGACGAAGCTGGTCAAATGGTTCAACAACAATCACCTGAAGCTCAATATCTACAGAACTAAAGAGCTTGTGATGGACTACAATGCTTCCAATATGGATGCTGCTGCAAAGAAGCTCTAAATTCTGAAACAAGGATGTTCAAGCCGGCAGCACAGAAGATCTAAACAATCAGCACAGTTTTAAGATTAGTGTCACCAATTCAGTATCTGACCAAATGTGAAATATGGTCACAATCCGCCCTTCTGTTCCTGAGTTATGGTGTTGAATAATGGCCAGAAAACGTTATGATGTCACTGAAGTCGACCTTTTGGATATAAAATGTCATCACTTCATCATTTTATCTGATGAGTGAAATTTTGTGATAATTAGCATAAGTGTGTAATAAGCATCTGTTTAATAGGTCACAGTGACCTTGACCTTTGACCTCTGACTACCAAAATCTAATCATTTCAACCTTGAGGCCAAATGAATGGTTTTGCCAAATTTGAAGGAATTCCCTCAAGGTGTTCCTTAGATATCATGTTCACAAGAATGGGACGGACGACTCGAAAACATGATAAAATGGGTCGATGTCACAAAGAAACGTGAGGTTACTATAATTTTTCTGTTAAGCTTATCTGCATATCTCCTATAGGAATAGTACTTACCTCTATTAGATTGTTTTTACTGGATTGTTACTTGAAAATACATAAGATTGCGCTGTTTAGTTTTTTTTTAACTTGCACTTTATTGCCTTTTGAATGTGTGACCATCTCAGAGGCTTTTGAACATGTGCACTACCTTAAGAAGAATATTTTTTGTTCATGTTTACTTCAGTCACTCTTTCGCGGCACAAATCTCATTTTCCTGTTCTGATCTGGATCACACTGGTATTATTACTGTTATTGTTGCATAGTACTGCACTGAAATTGCATGTTAAAAAAGTCTAGTTGTCCAACTCTATAACCAGACAAAAACATTCCTGTGGAAATCATTCAATGACATTTTAAAAACTCTTTCGTTTTTACAACACTGGTTCCAAAAAGTCGGGACTCTGTGTAAAACGTAATTAAAAACAGAATGCAGTCATTTGCAAACAAAGTGTGTTTTTAACGACAACAGTTTTATGAAGTGTTCCCGGGCTCATGTAGTACTCTCCTTTATACAATCATGTTTTTATGTTTTACACAGCATCCAGACTCTTTTGGAATCAGGGTTGTACAATTCTGTGCATAGCTACTATAGTATGGCTTGGCAAACAATTGTGGTGATGGCAAATGAACTGCAGCTGAGGTACGGTTGGGTTAAGTGACTAAAACATTCGGTGAATGTTAGAGGAAGATCGTGTGAAAGATTGTTTTTTAAAAAAAACGAACATCAACTGCAGATCTGTTGCAGGACACGACTTCCAGCCTCCCACATGAAAGTCTGACACACCCATCCACCACCCCGACCTACACACACTTATTATCTACCTCGCTACATAAAGGACGCACTACTTCCTACTTAGAATGTTGGGATCGGACGTAAATCGTGGTCAACTTTGGTTAAAATAATTCACAGCATAATAGACTTTTTATTGCTGGAAATGCTGTTCAGAGGCAAACTCAAATCTCAGAGTCTCGTCTGATTGGCTCGCTCACACTTTCTACTGGGGCAAAATACGACAAGGAAAAAAGTTTAAGAAGCCACAGTAAATTTAAGTCAGATAACGTTGCCCTCACCATTCGCTTAGTACCAAGTTTCCTGATTTAATAAGTAGAATTTCAACAACAAAAACCAACCTGGGGGTATCCGATCGGAGCTGGAATCGGCCCGTGGACCATTTCAATCCGACATCCTTAAAGAATAAAATGATCCCCAAAGAAAATCAATAAAAGGCAGCATTATGTTAATGAATCTTGAGGCGAAGAACTACAATGAGTCTGTGTCGTCTACAGTATATTTAGACTAGACTAAAGGCCACAAGTTGACTTTTGCTCACTCACCTCAAGTGACAAGTGATGTCAGTATGTTAGCGGTTGTGAAGACAGAAACATGAGTAAAGACGAATGCTTCAAAATTGAAAAAAGAGAAAAGTCGACTGAATGTCACATTTTAACTAAGAGCATTCCACCAAGCATGCTAACGATGCCACAAACTTCTCATTGTGGGAAAAAGAAGAAAAAGCCCTGAAACTGTGTTCCGACTTTATTTTATTTTTACAGAGCAGTCGACCGTCCAAGAATCGGCAACCAAAGTTGGCTACATGCTACAAGCTTGCAAAAGCAAGCAGAGCAAGCCTTTCTCTGATTTTTGAAAGGTAGAGACAGCAAAGGTCAGTTTGAAAATTTGCTACAATGAACGGCCCAATTTGTGGCCCTTTGCTTACTCTGTCAGTGTGGCCCTCTGGGAAAAAAATGCTGCCCACCCGTGACTTAAAACCTGAGTCTTAGAGAAGACCATATATGTAGCTTGATTTGCATGTTGTGGCTTAAGTTCTCAAGTTATTGTCATTATAGTTATTGTCGAGCCTTCTCACACGCATGTAGGATTAAGACTGTTTGTTAACTCCCAACTTTAATATTTTTATTGGTTTTCTTTTAGTGCAACCAGAATAACCAGTCAAAGCCAAGTCTGCTAATGTAAGATGTCCTTTTACCTAAATACTGCTGATATTTCACCTGGTCATGCACTGAAAACAGACTCCAGCTATTATTTCCACATGATGCTGAGAGGGAAGAAGACAGTTACAGGTTGTTGGTGCACGTGGGAGAAAATCTGAACAAGTGATGGAGTAAAAATCTAATCTGAGGGCGAGCGAGGGGAGGAAGAGCCGATGAGAGAGTGGAAAACGACTCGGAGATGAACAGACAGATAGGCGAGGACGATGAAGAGTGTGACGGAGTTGGACCGACTCCCTCCAAGATAACGGATCGTCATGGCGACCGGCCTGTCAATCAGTCTGTCAGCCACATCCACTCTTGGCCCCATTACAGCGCTCCGCCTCACCCCGACATGCACAATGGCTCTTCTGTATGTCTCTGTGTGTGTGTGTCTACCCACAGAGCCATTAGCAGGTTCTCTGGACCAACTGGAGAGCCAAAGCCCCCACCCCAACCCTGCCCCTCCATGTATGAGTGACACTGGAGCCATGATGGCTCACCAACCCCCTAAAGACAGCACGGCAACACAGAAAATCTGTCTTTTGGGAGATGAAGGAAGCGGAAGTGTAGCAAGTGAAAAATTCCTCTTTCGAAAGGCCTCCTTCAACCCGATTTTAGCCTTGATGTCACGTTACCAGGCATCAAAAAGTTTCCTCTTGCTGTGTGATGAAACTGAGTAAACAGGATCTTCTGATGTCAGAACCACTCAGATTATAAATGTGCTGACAGAAGACGAAGAGAAATTAGCTGCTCATTAGGACAACAGTTCCTAGAGATAACATAATACTCATAATATTACCAGTCAAACGTTAAGATGTTTGTAGCAACAAACACATCAAATTAGATTTTCAGCTATTATTGAACTATGAAATCCTGGCTATTGTCAGCAATACAAGCTTTTCTCATTTCTCTTAAATCTTGCTGCACATTTGGATTTGTGTAACATAAAGAACAGAACTTAAAGAATTTGCAATGTACATTATTTGTTCCTTGACTTAGAAAGAACATCGGCAGGCAAACATGGTGACTGATTGGAAGTGAAACTGGAAGCTGACTGATATGAGAAAAGAAAAGAAAGAATCTGGAGTTTAAGACAGTTTTAGGAGATAAACAAAGGCCAAATTCAATAAAGATTGAACCCTGAATGTATGTACGTTCATGACTCTGTGTGTGTGTGTGTGTGTGTGTGTGTGT
This sequence comes from Hollardia meadi, assembly GCA_037974645.1. Classification (NCBI taxonomy): domain Eukaryota; kingdom Metazoa; phylum Chordata; class Actinopteri; order Tetraodontiformes; family Triacanthodidae; genus Hollardia; species Hollardia meadi. The sequence continues at coordinate 1,120 of JBBPCS010004643.1, read as the reverse complement.
GTGGAGGGTGTGGGTGATGTGTATGCGTGAATGTGTGTGTAGGGGGTTAAAGGAGAGATGAAAGGCCGGCCATTGCCTCCTGATGACTGATAGCATTCAGCAGGGCTTTGGCTGATGTCTGCCTGATAACACAGAGGACGGCTCAGTCAGATGGCAGGCCGAGGGAGCCTCGCAGCAGCCAATCAGAAGCCAACAGAACGGAAACGCGGAGCTGGGGTTGATATCGAAAGTTGTATTTGCCAAGAATCAGTATGGGTATAAACTGTGTATGTACAAGGCGACATAATGTCCCATTATCAGAAATTAATAACGGCCTTGTGGACTCACTTTGTTCCACAAATACATATTTCAGCACATACCCCTGTGTTAGAGGTGCTGGTAGGTGGATTTTGCTATGTTTGGACAAAGCCAGGCTAGCTCTTTCCCTCTGTTTTTCAGTCTTTATGCTAAGCTAAGCTAACCAGCTGCTGGCTGTAGCCTCATATTTACTGTACAGACATGAGTATGGTATCAATCTGAGTCTCAGTCTTTAACTCCCTGCAGGAAAGCTAATAAGTACAAATATATGACTATTCCTTTAACTGTTGAGAATCAGCATTTTCTCTGGAGATGAACTGATATGTTTTTTCAGGGCCGATACTGATTATTAGTAATCAAGAAGACTGATAACCGATATTTCGAACCGATATACATTTGCACTAAAAGTGAAAATCTTCGTGTCAAAATGTAGAATAACCAGTGATGGAATGTAACTAAGTACTAAGTACAATGAGGTCTGTGTACTTTACTTGTGTATTTCCATTTTCTGCTCCTTAATACTTCCACTCTATTATATTTTGGAGGCAAACATTGTACTTTTTGCTCCAATGCATTTATTTGATAACTTTCGTTAACAGTTACTTTGCAGATTCGGATCATTCATAGGCTGATACTTGTGATGTGTAACCAATCAGAAAGTGTTGTGGGCGGGACACTGAGTGATGACTACAGACCATTGACTGTATATAAAGATGGACGACATGAGAGCCAAAACAATCGCCCCTTGGTGGCTGGCTGCAGTACAGGTCATAAACCCCTCCCCCTCCATGTTAGCAGATGGGACATGGGCCAAACTAAAAAC
>JBBPCS010004642.1:0-11145 GCA_037974645.1 Hollardia meadi | reverse complement strand
AAGTGTTCTCTGTCTGTTTCAAGTTTACAGTTCACACTTTTAATACACCTGGCTCACAGAATTAAGGATGCTCAAGAATAACAAGAACAATTAGGTGCAATATGAAAAACAATGCTTAACACTCATAAAGCAGCAGGTAGGCTAACTCACCAGTGAGAAGCACAAACCAAATTTTATATTATGAACAATAAAAAATATATTAACCTTTCACAAAGGTCTTCCATAACTGCTTACAAATGTAAAAATGTAAACACTGCTGTAAACAAACATCACTCTCACTGTCATAATAACAGTCATGACAGTAACATAGCTTAGCTGTGGTAAGAATTTGCAAACAAAAAAATGATTTGAAGAATCAAAAGAAAAATGATGTCAACAGGACACCTTGTGGCCATCTAGAATAGTGCACAACTTGCAATACTTTGCTCACCGTCACCACTCTTGGGGTTAGTAGCCATTAATGAATCCGAACCCGAGGCGGGGGATGCCGGTTGACTGACAGACGCCTCCACGGTCACACCGTGTCGTCGCTTCAGGTGAGTTCTAAGGTTAGTTGTACTGCCTGTGTACTTAACAGCATCACAGCACATTTTCAAATTGCATCAGACTTGTCAATTTTCCCGTCTCTCTTGTAAAACCTGTAGTGTTCCCAAACTTTCGGTTTGCAGTTCACAGGTGGGTATAAATCCGCGGCACACGTTAACGTAACGTAGGTCCAATTTAGGAGGAATAAAAGTATCAAAATATAAAGTTATTGGGTCGGTCACATTTCTAAACAAATGAATAAAACATCTAATAATCTAATAGATCGGGTTTTACCGATGCAAACATTTAATAACCGATGCATCTCGATTTCTTTCCAAAATGACATCGATTCACAGCTGCTCTACCGATGCACTCGCATCTTGTCCGCGCATGTTCGTGTATCGATACGAATCGGTTAATCTTCCCATCCCTAGTGCTGAGACAACAGAAAAACAGGAAAACTGAAATTATACCTCTGCGCCTCCCTTGCGGTTTAAATCCATGTCTGTCCAGACTCATATAATATACACCAATCAGCCACAACATTAAAACCACTGACAGATGAAGTGAATGACATTGATCATAGCTACAGTACAATGTTCTAGTGGAAAATCCTGGGTCCTGGTATGTGGATGTTCTTTGACCCATAAAACCCACCCAAACATTGTTTCAGACAAAGTAAACCCCATCATGCCAACAACACTCCATGGATTGTAATTTTTCAGGCACGTCCCATGTAGCTCAATCAGATTTGGATCTGGGGCATTTTGAGGCCAGGTGGATGCTTTAAGCTCTTTGTCAGGTTCCTCTGGCTGTTCCTGAACAGTTTTTGTGGTGTGGCAGCATGCATTGTCCTGCTGGGGGACCAATGTCATCGGAGTGTGCCGGTGCCATGGGGGGTGTGCTTGATCTGCAAGGGTCTTTGGGCAGATAGTTTGTATCAATTGGCATCCACACGAATGCCAGGATCCAGGGTTTCCCAGCGGAATATTGCATTGTAGCAAGAAGGTCAATGTTATTCATTTCAACTGTCCATGGTTTTAATGTTTTGGACCCCGTTTGGTTTTTTGATTTTTGATTTTTACCCTTGCCCATTTTTGGGATTTGTTTGCCTGTTGTTGGACTGTTATTGGATTTGAACTGACCAACATGGACCCATCAGACTTTGGATCTGTCTCTGAGAAGCTGAAGTAGGTATGTTCGACTCTGGAGAGACTGCATTTTGCTGTTAAAGACTTCACAGACATTAATCGTAGATTTTTTGTTTATAGTATGATGGAAAAGACTATTTTGTCAAGGCCAAGGCTTGTGGACTTTCCCTTAATGGCTGAGAATGTTGAAATTCTAGCTAACCTGAAGAAAAGTTTGCAGCCCTACCTGGAAACGTGTAGCAACTCCGATGCTAGGCTGAGCTTGAGGCCTGCTAGCCTCCTGACAGCTCCAGTCCCTGAGTCACCTGTTGCCACCCTCAACGATTCTCCCTTCTGGGGACCCCGGCTAGCTTTCAGGACACCAGCTCCTAGCGTCCAATCGGCAGCCCCCGGGGGGGGGGGGGGGTCTCATGCCCCCAGGGGCCCTCAGGCGGTAGGCCTCTGCTTCGCCTCTGCCCTGCCTCCAGGCCATCCGCCAGAGGTCTCTGGTTCTCCCTCAACCTCCTGGGCTGTCCACCCATGGTTTTGACTGTTTGTTTGTTGTTATTGTTGTTGTTGTTGTCTGTTTTGTAGTCCTTTCCTCTTGTATCTTGTCCTGCTTTACACTTCCTCCCTTTCTTCTTTTTCCTCCACATTGTCTGCCCCGCCCTGATTAGTTTCACCTGCTCCTTGTTAACCTGCCCTTTAAAGTCTGAGTTTCCTTTTGTCTTTGTCAGTTCATTGTGCATGTTACCATGTGTACCTCCATTCCCGCCTGTATTTCTTGTGCTCTTCATTTGTTTTTGTTTCTATGTTTTGGACTCCGTTTGGTTTTTGGATTTTTACCCTTGCCCATTTTTGGATTTGTTTGCCTGTTGTTGGACTGTTATTGGTTTTGACCCTGATATCGTGTTCACAAGAATGGGAAAGACGGCCGGTCGGACAACCAAAAAACATAATCCCTCTGGCCATGGCTGTCGCCGGCATGGAGGCATAAAAAGGGGGAAGTGTGCTACAAGTGTCTGATAACAGCTGTGGGCAGAGACCGCTCCCTAGAGATGGATACATGGCTCTCATGTATTTCCTGGGAAAATGCCTCTGGTGATGTGATTTAGCTCTTTGTTTTTTATCCTTGCACCTGTGTGTTTTGCAGTCATACTGCACAATGCTGTTCAATTAATTCTAACATTCTTGAACATTTTTAACATTATCCATACTGTGCATATCAAAATGATGTCATTATTACATACAGCATGTGATTCCCTTGCATGTCTCTCCCCCACAGCCAGGTGCCTGTTTTACCATCCTTGAGAGGCTAACTTTGAATCAGGCCTTAACGCCCCACTATGAATAACAAGTGTAATGTCTGTGAGGTGAGGACCTGGCAATGACATCTCATTTGGGAAGAGGTGCAGGTTTAGCCTATTACCCTTCGGTCCTCTAAAGGCTCCACCATTATGAGCTGTTTCTTTCAAAGGAGACAGCCCCTGAAATGGTACACAGCTTAGAACTCGGCCTGATTAGCTCAGTTGATCTGACAACAACAAACACACCGACTATCAAATACAAATCCCTTTAAAGAGGTCTTTGGGGGAAAATACCTGCTGCACCAATTTCTGCGGACTGAATGATTGAATGTGCATGGGTATTGTGAGGCTGTTACAGGTATGACTTTCAGAAGGGGGAAGGGGTGGCGGTGGCGTGACATCTTGGCAACATATTTGAGAACACTTCAGCCGAAAACTTTTTTTCCAGTCATGTTTGTGGCAACAAAACAGGCTATTTTTAACAAAATGTTTTGTAGCTGAAAATTAAACATGAAGAAATGTAAAGTTGCATCATATTCATTGTGTGCAGAAACATACATTGCCATCATTTATTTTGGTGACTGGGTTAAATGAGTAATGTGAAAGGTTTATTGTGATAAACCCACACCACCATCTTATCTTATCAAACTGTCTGCAGTTGCCCTCAGCTCTACGGAGTTTAGCATCTTTCAGCTCTCTTTTTTTTGTTTTTTTTACAGTTCCCAGCTTTACTGTTTCAATTCACACTTTCATCAACCTCATTTCCTGAACAGCAGGCAGCTGTTTTCAGTGAAATGCTCTGATAAAGCCTCTGTACACCCCGTGCACTATAGCAGACAGACAAATTTAGAGACCAGCTGGTGAACATAGTGGAGTATTAAGCAGCTAAAGAGCCAGATATTTTTTATTTATTTGGTGGTGACCAAAACAGAGCTAAAAAGACAGTGAATATTGGACTTACTGAACATCTGCAGGTGGCCAGAAACACAACTCCAAATTATATTGCCAAAATGAACATAGAAATAAAACAGTTTTTTGGCCACCAGAGGGATCACTGCCTGGTGGCCAAAGACCGCAAGCTCAGTATTTTCAACAATGTGGACAGGTCGGTCCCCTACACTACAGGGTCCAGCAAAAAATGTACTTTGTGAAAAGACCAGTAAACTCCGAAATCTCTCTACTAATTCCAGGAATCTCTGTGTATCTACATGTCCTTTGCATACCTCGAGAACCGTTTGTCCGATCTACTTCACACTTTGTGGGTGTGTTGCTGGGGATCCGAGGACGTGCAATTTCGGATTTGGTGCAATTTGGACACACAACACTTTCAATATTAATAAACTCTGAATAAACAAGCGATCGGCACTCTGTGCAGCAGCGGAGCAAATGGGCACTGCACACTGGTGTTATCAGCTGTATTTCCAGTGTGACCATAAAGATCGTCCCCCGCAAACATGGGCAAGTGGATAATCCAACCAAAGGTTCCGGGGCAAAGTAGCACGTCAGCTGACATGCATTATTTTTATTTTTATTTTTATTTGACAGAGTGAGAAATAAGAGGTGTGGCGTGAGAGAGTGTGAAGAGCGTCATTTGCGTGAGTCTCACGCTCAATGGGTGAGAGTTGGCAGCTCTGGTGGAGTAACTGCCGTAAAGCATTGTGTGGTCACATGATATGTCTCCAGGACGCTACCTCACAGTTACATAGTGCAGTATCTGGCGATCCGAGCGCACTGTGGCAAGGGGGGGGGGGGTGCCATTCCCCCTGTTACAAGTCGGTGTCCCATCAAAATGATTTTGAAGCTGTTATTTTAAGGTAAAAAAGTTACGCAGTGGGGCTTTAATAGCCGCAGTGTTATCAGGTGGTCAGAAAAATGGACTAGGTGATGATAAGCCAGTCTTGTGTTTACACATTGTTCTGCCTCCCAGAAATGTCCAAAAACTGAATTGTTGCTTTAATCTGTCCAGTGGAGATCCAGTGTGCAGTTTGGGAACTAACTCCCCAACTGGAAATTAGATCAATTAGAACAATCTGCTGGTATGACATAAGGATGCACCATGCATTGTGGAGATTTGGATGTTGACTACTCTGCAAACCTCCAAACTAGTAACTGAATACAAACTTCTCTGCACAGATCCCACACCCAACATCACAGCTGATGTATAGTGATACAGTGCATAGTTAGGTGCTCTACTATCACACAAGGTGCCAGCATATGCAGTCACTACAAGTTGGCAGCGGAATATAGGTGATTCTGCTATGTTATTGCTGTTTATCATTTGTGCAGATGGTATTCTCAAGTAGGAGTGAAAGCAGAGTAAAAAGTGTAACCATCCACGCTCACAACCTCAAAATCCTGTGAGCCATATCTTTACTTTGCCTTTCCCTCCTGTCTCAATGCAAACACAGTGCCACAGTTGAGAACATACAGAATCGACCATGATAAAAGTCTTTCCACGAGGAACTCGTCTGTATGATACTTACTTTGCAGCTATCAACATGAGACACATGGTTGTTTTAAGCTGAGGGTTAACTTCTCTAAATTTAAACAAAGCTTTCTGCAGCTGTGCAAACCACAGCACTTCCTCTTTCATCGCAAATAGAGAGTGAAAATATCTCTACCTCTGGTCAAAATAACAAGTATGCTGCGTTCCACCTACACACAGAGAAGTCAACCGCAGGGCCCAGAGAGCTCTTTCTTCTGCAGCAGGAAAGTTAAGTTGTAGGCACATTTTGAAACGGCTGTCAGAGCCAAATTTGCTTCTGTTATTGCCAACTGTGAGGTAAGTTCTGAATGGATACAACTGTATTCACAGCAGTTACTCATGGAAAGTGGCATATTTTCATTTTGATATTGGAATCTTTTTTTCATAGATAACCTTGACATGGCATATGGCAAAGGGATGCAGTTCCTGTTTTATTTTGGGTTGGTGTTGTCAGTCACTCTGACCTCAGCTCTGAAAACCCTCGATTCAGACCAAGAGCTGCAGGACAGCGGGTTTGGTCAACCGCTGCCTCGCCACGGTCTCAAGTTGCTGGCGTGGTACGTTCAGAACTGCCTGGACAACAACATGGTGGCTCTGTGTAATCCCACTCAAGGAGAGTACGGGTTTCATGAGTTTCTGAACCAAGGTCCCAGGCATCTGCTTCCAGTGATCAAGGACAAACAGCAATACAGGTACTACACCATCGGAAACCTCAACGCTCCTCATGCAAAGGACCTGCCGTATGAAGTCCGAAAGTACTATGACCGCAGAGACCCTGAAAGTAACATGGACAGAGTTTTGGTGAGATACAACAACAACAACAAACGCGTGGACCAGATCTATGCATCGGCACATTATAAAGCAAAAGAGACGTACATAATTGGCCCCAATCTTTTTGCTTCTCTACGGCAGCCAACAGCCCTCATCAGTATAGAAATGTGACGCAAAATCTCTCTGTGACATCTTTAATAGCTCTGTGCCTCCCTTAAAAAAACATCCTGATGGAATTCCATTTTTTAAACAATCTTGATCGACAGATTTGGCTGCTGCTTTTCTTTTGGAATGAAAAAAAAAAGTTCCAGACTACTTTGTTGAGCTAATTTTAAGACTTGAGTATGTGCCAGGAAGGTTGGTGTAATCTTGCACAGCTTGCCTGCTTGTAGAACACACAGTATAGAATGCTTTGAAGAAAGTTTCTTTGACTAATGAAATAAAGTGTTCAAATGCGCTGCCAAAGAATATCTTTTCTTCAATAACCAAGACATTGCTGCTTCTTTGCAGCATTGTAAAAAAGTACCCACAAGTCATACTTGAGGAAAAGTAAAGATATTGCGCTAGAATATTACTTTGGTAGTTAACTGTACTTAAGTAGTAAAGTAAAGTAAGTACTTAGGTATCAAAAGTAAAAGTAAATACTTATATGTATGTACTGTAGGGGTCGACTGATCATCAGCCTGGCCAATCATCAGATTCCAGTAAAAAAATATTTAAAAATGTGCTACTTGGGCCCTGATGCAGCATGTAGTCTGCAAAGTAACTAGTAACTGAAGTCATCAAATAAATGTAGTGGAGTGGAAGTATAAAGTAGCAGAAAATGGGAATACTCTAGTGAAGCACCTCAAAATTGTACTTAAGTAGAGTAAATGAGTAATGACTTGAGTAAATCTACTTTGTTATATCCCATCACATTATTTCTGTATGTGTGTGTGTGTGAGAGAGAGAGAGAGAGAGAGAGAGAGAGAGAGAGAGAGAGTGTGAGAGAGAGAAAGAGAGAGGGATATTCGGTGGCAAAGTTTAGTTAGTTAGTTAGTTCGTAGTTAGTTGTAGTTGTCTTCGACAGCTGCCCATGTTTTAGTAAAGTTTCACTATATGGCTAATCTAATTAAAATATTTAAGGTCTTAAAACTGAACGACATTACAACAGTTACATCCAATAGGTTGAGAAACATGAGCGGTCAGACAATAAGACAAGTTGTAAACAAGGCTATAGATAAGCTGACACTTTTCTTTTTAGAAATATAAAACTGAAAGTGAGCACACCTGAACTGTTGGTAATAGTTTCTTATTGTAGGGGAAAACTGTGGACACACAGCTTTGGTAAATACAGTGCAGTCAGTCAAAGCTATACCCTCAGTTGATAAGCTATCATACTGTAGACAGTTTATACTCTGCTTTTTCTCCCTCAAATAGTTTAGCTGTAATCTAGGGACTAAAGAGTATCATTTTTTCAAGTGAGCCTTGACTCATCAGGTGCCCATATGAACACTGAAAAAGCTTGTGCTTGCTGTAATCATTCCTCCTGTTTTTCCCTGGACAATTAAGAGATCCCATAAGTGATGGGGGACAAAAGTGACAGACCTCGTTCTGTGCAAAAATGTATTCAAATGTTTATCTAAAGTTAATATGTAATTTGAAATAGGTCAATCAAGTGGGAAGTTTCCTGTGAAAACTGGTAGCAGATCTGAACCCAAAAGCACGACACAGGAACAAACAGTTGTAAGGAAGTTCAGTTTCCTCGGAATCAGTTGTCAAAAACCAGACAATCAGTCCAATTAGCAAACTTATCCGAGGAGCAGGCAGAGAATCAATGTCTGGTGAATCAGGGTCCAAAGTTCAAAACAGGCAGTCAGGAAAGCAGAATGAAGAAACGCTGGCGCGCTAGGTGAACATACTAGACAATCTGGCAGAGAATGAGTGCAACTGGCCTGAATAAATACTGAGGCTAAATGAAGAAATGGGCTGCAGGTGAGGAGATGGGCGGGGAAAACTAGGTGAAAGGAATGAGGTGATTGGAGGTGCGGCAGGATCTGAAACGACAGGAGAGTTAGTGATATGGCATGAAAACAGAGAAAATAAATGAATAATCCTAAGAGCTAGCTGGGTTTTAGCTGCAGTGGAGGGACAGTAACAAAAGGAATTTGTAGTAAAAAGACTAACTTTGGAAAATACCCACTTGACCTGTCTAACGCAGATGAATTAAAGGGGAATTCTGGTATTTTTAAACCTGGGCCTTATGTTTATATATTTGGATGTGTAAATGATTCATGCTTACCAAAGGTTTTGGAATTGGTCCAGTAAATAGTCTCAGCCGACTGTGGCTAATGGCTGCAACGTAATCCTTAGGGGCAACTCCGACTGTCAAAGTTACGTCCAGTGAAAGTGCTTTCTTTTTAACCACTCAGTCTGAGGTTGTTACTGTTAGTGTCTGAAAACATTACTGAAAGGATCCGACAGTGATAGTCCTCATTGTTAGAGTAAAATCCTCTTTGTTTAACCAGAAGTACAAGTCTGAGGGAGATTAGTTCTGCTTTTATTGTGTAATCGCTTGTTTTTTCGTCTTTATGATGCACTTTGTATCTTGGTTTTTAAAACTTATTGTTATTCCTATTATTATTATTATTATTATTATTATTATTATTATATGGTCTCTCATTTACTTAAACACACCACATTTATCTTCAGTAAGCATCTTTTATGTATTAAAGAAAAGTGTTACTCTTTATAATAAAAAGCCAAAACACACTGTAAAGAGTGTCTCAGCACAGGTCGGAGTGGGTTCTACTGCATCATGCAGGAGAAGCTGTAGCATTATAACAGATCAAACAAGTTTCTGTTATGGGTTGTTCCTCTGTTTTCCTGCTGTCTCCTCCCTAACCTGCTCTCTCCCCAGTGTGTGTGTGTGGTGGGCGTGGCTCACCTGAGTTTCCCGCAGCTGTAGAGGGACACACAGGTCTCCAATTACCTCATCCACTCGCTGCCATAAAACCCTGGTCCCTCGTCAGCTCCAGTGCAGAAACTCTTTAGGCTTCTCTAGTGTTTTTTTTGCCTTGCAAAGATTCCTCTAGTGTTTTGTTCTCCTTGTGCCCTGCTTTCAAGCAGTCCTAACTTTGTGTGTTTCTCCATTCATCACAGTTACCTCCCGTCCCTCTGCTCACCGGATTCCTCACTCTCCCAACTCAAGAACTGCTCTCTCGGACCGTCTCCCAGACCTCATCCCTGCACCCTGTGCCCAGCCATTTGCACCACCGCCACCTTTCCTTCCACGTGTGAATCCCAAATAAATCCCTTGTTAATCGTTTGCCTGTCTCTGTCTCCGCTTTTGGGTCCAAGCCAAACCGAACCGTGACAATTCATTTAAAACAATGATAATAGCACAGTAACCAAGCTCTGCAGTTATACAAAAATATATTTTTTCTAAAACTGCTGTGTGATGACCAGTGAAAACTTGTTTTGATTGGTCAGCAGAGATTGGTTAAGGCTATGTAAGCTATTGAGGCATTGTAGAAATAGCTCTGCTTTAATTAAAATTGTAAATGAGTGTTCATTGCAGCCTTATCTGTATTTTCTTTCCTATATCTGGATAACTCACTGTTGATTGTTACATATTTATAACGTGCCACCTGGCCTGAGTCATTCTTCTAAAGATTTTAGATATGATTCCCCTGCTGTCAAGGTCAAAAAGTACCATAAAAAAATAAACTTTCAATATGAAGGTACCACTGAGCTTTAGAAATTTTCATGAACTCCAATATCAGCTTGAACAGCAGGCAGTCAATCAAAATGTTGACTCTAATGAGTTGTGAAACAAGGCAGCACACACCTTCATGGCCAAAAGGCACAAACTCCTGCAGAACTCACTTTCAATATTATGATGACAAAGCACCCTCATGCCTGCAGTCCTCAAAACCCACAGAAAGGCCTCATTCATCTTCGGCTCTCCTCTGTTGCCAATGGGAGGACACCATTTGGACTGCTGTACGCTCACAGGTCGAATTCAGATTTGATTTGATACTCCCACTGAAAATATAACCGGGCTCTTTAACAAGCAGGACCAATGTGAGCAGATAACAGAGATTTATAGGCTCTGCACAGAAATATGTGGAACATTACACTGCCTGATTTTGTTAGTACCTACAGGTGCCCAAAAATCCCAAGATGTCCTCTCAGCTTACTGCTGATGTGCTAAAACTCAATTCTGGACTGTTAACATTTACAATTAAAGTTAGAATGCTTAAGATTTCATTGCTGGTTAACTTGGCACTACATGGACATGATACCAGATAGGGTTATTGATGGAAACTGCTGTGTGTAATAAAACAGGTTCATGTTCTTGACAGTGAATGCACAAGCTTGAACACGTGCACATGCGGCACTAGAGGAGAAATCATGATCTCTGCGTACCTTGATGTTTACCTGCTAGCTGGCAGCTTGCCTCACACAGCACATGTGTGTCCACTACAGATGGGGTGCAGGCTAATGTTTTGGCACTGCAGCTACAGTGAAGGTTTGGGCTTAAACAAGGGTGTAAATAACGTTGATTCAATAAGTAAAGTAAATACTTTTAAATCATTGTATTGTTTTTGTTTATGTTACAAAGTCTGGTGTAGAGGATTTATATCCTGTATCAGAAAAAATTCAATACATTTCAGTACATTAAATTGCTTTAATCCTAGCACAGATCATATTCAGAAAAATAATACATTTGCTGCCAATGTTTTGCATGAACTTTTCCTGTTTTATAATTGTACAATAATTTTGAACAGGCACATTTGCGTTAACCTTTCTTTACTGATAGGACCACTGACAGTGTTCTCTGCAGCTGAGCTGTAACGTTAGTTAGCCTCTCGTGTGTGTGTGTGTGTGTGTGTGTGTGTGTGTGTGTGTGTGTGTGTGTGTGTGTGTGTGTGTGTGTGTGTGT
>JBBPCS010004641.1:0-11146 GCA_037974645.1 Hollardia meadi | reverse complement strand
CCCCCCCCCCCCCCCCCCCCCCCGCGAAAATAAAATAAAAACATAGACAGGAGTCAGTCTGACCTACTTCTCAAATTGAAACAGCCTTCAGTAATTTGTTAGAATAATTTTCCATTGATTTACCCAAATGTAGGCTACAGTTTATTTAAATAAATAACGCTCAGTGCACAATGTAAAGACAAATACAATCTGACTGTTCCAACTGTCTCCGTGAAGATCTTCATTTCCTCTTTAGGTGGGAGGCACTTTTAGACAGAAGAAGATGCACATCTATTGTGCCTAAATTCACCTTCTCCATGTCTCTGTCTGTTTCCATCAAACTGCTGCAGAGAGAGAGAGAGCAGGAGATATGGAAGATAAAAAAAAGAAAAGAAAATCAGGAGTAATTGGAGAAAAGCAGCTTGAGAGAGAGAGAAAGAAAGCAAGCCTAATAACCAGTTGGAGACAGGTGAGGCAAGATGGCGCAGTTGAGAAACAAGAAGGCGAAGAAAGTAGAGGAAAGGGAGACAAATGAAAGAGATGAATCATATTTGAAGTCACAAATATAAGCCAGACGGGCTGAACACCATGAACATTTTGATTTTTCTCCAATTTCACCTGTCAATCTTGTCATCTTTTTTTTTTTTGGGATTGTTCGGCTGTAGGTGGCTCCCTGCTTTGTGGAGACAACCAGAGCTCACTCTCTCACTTTCACAGCTTGATTTGTGTTGTGTAATCTGTGTGTGTGTCTGTGCGTGTGTGTGTGTTTCCAGCTCTTGAAGACATCATTGACTTTCTCAGTGTGTCACTCCCTGAAATATCCTGGCTCTCAGAAGTGACAGCAGAATCTGAGTGCGAGTGTTAAGTGAGAGACTGATTGGTTCAAGTGTGTTGGAGAAGGGTGTCATACAGTTTGTTTTTTTTCACATTAGTTTTTTTTTGGGATTAGTTTTATGAAAAAAAGCCAATGAGTAGGATGCATTTTGGCAGTTTTACTCGCTAAAGAATAACACCGTCACTCTTTTAAAAATCAGTTTGTGTGCGTGTGCAGTGATTGTGCAGTACAATAATGCATGAAATGTTAAGAGCCCATGCAGCAGGCATTTGCAGGAAATGGGTGCATGTACTGTCTACAACATGCACTGCTGTGTGGGATGGATCTATAAATATGTAAATCAGTGTTCATCTGGTATAATCAATATATACAAAACGGTTGATGTGGCTAACTGTGTCATCACCAGTTGTTTTGAGTATATTTTACACCTGGAATTTTAGCACAAGCGCTCGGTGCCCTTTGAGGTTTGTCAGATCAGTGGCTCCCGAGACTTCACATTTGATTGACAGACAAATACAGCTGGATCCATCCAAGGGAGACAGACAGATGGATGGATGGACGGATGGATGGATGGATGAAACAAAAACCAAGTGTTAAGCAAGGAGAGAAGGTATTGTTGAAGAAGAGACTTTGAAAGTGTAGCTTTCAGTTATTCACACTGGAAAAAAGTGAAACTATACGGAAAGCTATAGTTCCCTGGAGAGAAGGAGCATAGTTTTGTTAACAAAAGTTACCCAGAAAAAGTAGTTCACATTCCTTTTTTAAAAAAGTAACTGAACTGAATTTGCAGCGTTTATAATTCAAAAATAACTAGAATTACCATATGCCTCTGCACACCAGTTGCAGTTTACATCCATGTCTGTCCAGACTCATATAATATATTTGATAGAGAGCTTGGTCACATGGTGCAATGACAATCACCTGAAGCTTAATATCAACAAAATGAAAGAGCTTGTGGTGGACTAGAATGCTTCAAATATGGATGTGGCTTCAAAAATGTAACATCTACGAGTATAAAAGTGTAATCAGTGTAATGCTTTACCCATTAACCTGCATGAAAAGGAAAGCATTAGAAAGTGAATGTTGGAAAAATAAATTGGCCCTGAAGAGAGAGGGTCAAGATGACCTTCACTTCCTGAAAGTTTTAGTTTTATTCAGTAGTCAACAGAAGACAATGAATGTGTTAATTGTGAAGTGCCAGGAGAGAATCAGGTTGATATTTCCCACGGTTTAGTCCATTATTCCATATCTGCATCGATCTGTGCCCTTGATGTGCGATCACATTCACAAGGAAGTGAGTGGGGAAAAAAGAACCATGGAAAGAAAATAATTATAATGCACACAAACCTATTTGATATATTGCTTTCCATTTCTGTTTGTCAGGGTCAGTGGATTACACAGGGATAAAGTGTGTGTCCTGAATGTGTGTGTGTTTACACTTTCACATGCATACACACACACACACACGGAAAAACACCTTTATCAGGGTAGCTGGATTACACAGGGATAAGGCTCGACTCTTGATATTGACCCACTGACTAAACACACACACACACACACACACACACACACACACACACACACTGTTTACACACAAACACATACCCACATATAGAACCAAGTGTGTGTATTCCACAAACCCAGGCCAGTTCATTCTTTCAGTATGGACACATGGGAGTTCTATTCTGGTCTAGTCTCATCTACTTCATCTTCTCTGTCTGTTGCTGTCTTTTAATGTCATGGTTCTGGTTTGCTCTGGCCGAGTCAAGAGACACTACAGGCTATTTATAGCAGTTGTTTCATTGCAATAATCTAAAGGCCCAAGGTTACACCTATTCTTTGGAAGGTTCGCCCTAAAGTAACATATTCTACTTTCTAAAATTGTGCTTGTTATGTTGTTGTGGTTGCTAAAACACAACCTAAACTACACTGGTTCAAAACCAAAGGTAAATGGCCTGCATTTATATAGCACTTTTCTTGGTTGCAGTCAGGTCAGCTTGACCACTCAAAGTGCTTTACACTACAAGTCAGAATTCACCCATTCATACACTGGTGGCAGTGACTACCTCGCAGGGTGCCATGTACCTCAGAAGCGGTAACCGCTCACACATGCACTCACACACCGATGGCGCAGCATCAGTATCTTGCACAAGGACACTTCAATATGTAGAGTGCAGGGGCCGGGGATTGAACCACCAACCTTCCGATCACTGGACTCTACCACCTGAGCCCCAAGGTAACACATGCCTTTTGCCAGAACTATGCAAATCAACACATATATCTTCTACATCTTGTCAACTACACCTTTTTAGAATTTCAGAACTCTAGGCCGAACCTTATGGAACTAGTGAGTTTTTATTTTGTAGTGTCACTGGTGTTCTCAATTCTCTCCAAAGCGCCTCCAAGTGGTCAGATGTGCCAACTACTTTTACTCACTCGTGTGACACGGGAAAATGTACTGTATTGAAGCCTTCTTTTCTTTATCATCATTTTTCACACACCATAGCACATTGAAATACCTTGGCTCCGGTGCAGCTTTTTATCCTGGGTGAGTCAATTATTTAATATTAATGGGGTTCTCGTCAGCTATCAGCAATTTCTCCAAAAATATGCCTGTAACTCCTAAACTGTTTGCCATAGTTTTCGATGCTATTCCATCTGTGTCTATGCTATTTTAGAGTTTTATATCAGCTTCTGTTAATGACGCTCCTTCTATAAATGTAACAGACTCATCAACTGGGAAAGTTGGTTGAGAACAACCGTAAGATTGGTGCTCTATTTCAATTGAATATTGTTTTGCTTCACCTGTAATAGCTTTTTGGAATAGGCCTAGTTGTGTCAACAATTTATGCTGGAAAAAAAATCTAGACTACCTGGTTACAACTTTTTATTTTTTAAAGATATTGATTTAAGCTGTGCCTTCTGTGACTCTCATATTGACTCTGCTATCCATATTTTCTGGAAAGATACGTATGTACTGTATACCTGTAAACTGTGGCACGATATTTGTAGATTTATCTTGGATAATATTGTGTAACTTTGATCTTCTGCTTTAAAATGTTTTTTTTTTGGTTTATGAAGGTTAAACACAAAATAGAATATTTCAGATTAATTTCATTATTTTTGTTGCAAAGCTAAACCCCAACTTCAAGGTTTTTAAGAAAGAAATAAACCTTTATATAAAAAAAAATAACCTTAGCTAAAAGTTAGTAACCATATCAGTTAGTAACCACACCATTCCTTAATGTTGTAATTCAAGGCAGCTTTTATGTCATGGTTTCAGTTTTTAGTGTGTTATTTCTTATGTTTTTGAGCTCTAGTTTATTTTAGTGTGTTACTTCCGGTGTTGTGATTTTGAGTTTGTAGTTTATATTCGTGTTTGTTACTTCCTATATTCTGGTTTAGAGTTTCTCGTTTGTATTTCCTGTTTGATTTTGTAGTCCTTTCCTCATGTGTCTTGTCTCACTTCACACTTCCTGTCTTTGTTCTTTTCCCTACACTGTGATTATCTGTCCCCGCCCTGATTAGTCTCACCTGTGTCTTGTTAACCTTCCTTGTGTATACAAGTCCATGTGTCCTCCTCTTACTTTGCCAGTTTGACGTGTCACCATGTGCTTTCGTCCTCGTGTTTGTCTTGTGTTTTTGGACTGCTTGTATTTTGGACTGTGGATTATTGCCTTCAGCCCCTTGTGGATTTGTTTGCCCTGGTTGGACTGATTGTTTTGGACTAGAGCCTTGCCTGCCTTAACTACCTGTGAGTTCATCATTTAGTTTAATAAATTATTGTACTCAACCTCTCTGCCTGCGTTGACTGCATTTGGGTCCAAAACCCTGTTCCTAGTGTTTCCGGCACAAACAGTGACAATTTATGAAAAGCAAATTTAACTGCCATAACATCATGTTGCGGTGACCAGATCCCAGCAAACCAAATGTGGGACAAAGAGTATATAAGTCTGGGACAATGTGGGATATGTTACAGATGCTGAGAGGTCTACCTAACATAGGCCTACAATATAAACATGTCTATACTGCCCCTTAACTCAACACATCTCTGTGTTTTGTTCTCTGGTTGATCCAGTAGCATGCTGCTTTTGTAGGTTTCATTCATCCAATGATCTATTTTTGAGTCACTCTTATGAGATGAGACCACTGATTCTTTGGTAAGTTGTAAGGATTGATGTCAAATCCAACTGCCTTTAATTTAAGTAGATAATCATTTCTTTTACTCCTGGTTTTGCAGTTTCCCCTACTAAAGGCAGCCATGTTTCTGGATGTTTTGTCACACTGTCCTAGGCATAGATTTAAAAGAAGACCTAGATACTGAATGCAGAGATGGCGCCTATTCAATCCAATGAGAATTGCTCGTCTGGTACATACGCCAAATAAGTTAGCTAGCTTCCAGGTTTACTTCCTGGTTATGCGGCCCACTGAATATGCGCAGTAGTGTTTCTCCCATCGGCCCTGCATGTGAGTTCCCGCTCGCCCCATAGACTTTACATTGTGATGACGTCAGAGATTTTTAGATTGCTTTTCTTGGCTCGGGGAAAGTTTAACAAATATAAAACCTCCATGGATCAAAAATTCATAATAGAAAGCGTCATAATTTTGTTTGCAGTTCGAGGTGTAGCTGCAGGGGAATTTTTAGCTGCAATACCGTGAGTGGCCACTGGGTAAAACTGGAAGCACAGCTGAGCGCCCTCACCGTATCCAGGTTCTAAATGATGCATTCATGGTCTGAGGAGGCGTGTTCCAGTTGGAAAGCGACGTCCGTGCATACCCTCTATTGTATGTAGGTTTGCATCACAGCAGTTGGGTCCACATATGGTCAAGTCCTTCCCTTCCTGTATCCCCTTTGGGACTTTATTTCAGAAAAAAATATGAATGGCAGTAATGGCAAGAGACAAATAATTTTTTTGATTCCGCTTGAATTGTGCCATTAATTACACGTATGATGTTTGTTAATTTGAAAGCTAGTTTAACAAGTCAAGAAAGTTGCAGTTTGTCACTATAGCAAAGAACCATTGAGTTTAGTTGGAAACGGCTCAATATACGTCACCAACACCAACATGTCTGTTAGGTTGGCACAGAAAATGTATTAAAAGAGGTCAAAATCACTACAAGTCTGGCCAACAGCCGCAGCTATGTGAAAGGAGCTGGTTCCATTAGCTAACTAGCATGCGGACTGGCTCTAAAAGGTTTGGCTTATGTGTTTTGTGAGAGTTAAATGAGACAACCTCATTTACGTGACTGTTGGGGGTGTTGTCTTTATAATTAAGCATTTTCACAGTCTAATACTTCAGCAATTCGTTAGGGGAGTTTCGGTTAGGCATCTATCAATGTTTTGTTACTCTTTTTCTGTCTTCATTACTACTTCACACACTCTTCACACTTTGCCTTCACCTTCACCTGCAGAAACACACACAGACATCCCTGAGACAGACATAAAATTTTATGCTACTGTAGCGACCAAACACATTCAGCGCAACATTGAGGGTCTTGTAAATTAGGTTGAGAAATCATTATTGGAAGTCTAAATGGAAGTGATATTAATCTGCTTTATATAACACATCTAGTCTCACTGTGGGAAGATCCTCACCTCAGTACTCCGAGCGGAATTGTGGATCGATTGCATCTCCATCTAAGATATTAAAGAGGGCTAAAGAATCATCACCCGGGAGGAACATGGAAATCTTTATGGACCTCTAATATCTTGGCTGATCATAATAAGGATGAAGCTGACAGAAACTTATTAAAGGCTCAGCAAATAATCGGCTAACGACAGCTCTGGTATCAATTCAGATTCGATTTTCACAATATGGCACCACTGTCACCACTAAATTTTATACTCTATTGCAAGATTTCAATTTTGCAGACCAACCTTTCAGACAAAGACAGGTCTGAAGACAGGTGTGAGAGCCACTCCAAAGTTGAATGAAATTCACAAATTTTCTCTGATATCCAGATGATAACAAAAGCAGCACAATATAATGCACAAGAAGTGTGTCAGGCTTTATGACACTAAGTCACGCACTACCAACTATGTATGAAACTGAGTCATATTTTATGGAGAACTTTCCTGATTTCCCCACTGATGTCTTCTGGCTGTTCTGTCTAAACTCTCTCTCATTTATTGTTGGTGTTTACACTGTTAGCACAGGAGCTTTGGACCACCGATAGCAGGTTTTCAAGCCCTGAGTGGGGAATGCTGCCAGGTAGAGGTGGTAGAATAGGCCAGTGGATGCTGACGGAGGAAGCTAAGAACAGAAGAAGAGAGAGAGACTTAGCAAGAGACAACCGTAAATCTCAGACTGGCTTTTACATCCCTACAAAATGCAAGGTTAAAAACGACCCAATCTGGTTAGTTTTTAACTACACTGCTGGGTAACTATTGGACCAACCACACGCTGGGTTAATCTCACACAGCAAGATTGCTTTTTAACCCAAAAAGATGGGTTGAATATTCAATCCAAATGCTGGTTCATATTAACTACAATGCTGGGTTAATTCTACCACATAATTACAAATGTTAATTACATTACATACAATTACCATTTTGTCCTCCCTTACTCCTTAAAGTTAATTACAAATGTAGATGGCTATGGTCTAAATACCTTGGCCACACCTGCTGAATTATAGCTAGTTATATAATATATATATATATATATATATATATATATATAATATAATATAATAATATAATATAAATCAAAGGCTACAAGGCAGATGCCAAGCTGGCCTTCTTGCTGTTGGACTAGTAAGAAATATGCTAAGCAAAGTATGCTAAGTTTTGTCTTGTGTGGTTGCACTTGCTCGATGTTGGCTCTTTTAGCAAAGTTGTCAACTTGCTAGTTTTTGATGATAACTAATGCAATCATTACAAATGCCTCAAAAATGCCAATTCTTGCAAAATGTTACTTCAATTTGGATGCATACCCCAAATAATCCAGGTTCCACAATGAAATGGTGATTGCAGAGGGTGCATCATGGCAACACAGTCTGCCAATATTTTTTATTGAACATGGAGACAGCTGGATACATCTATCTCATTTTACTTTGGCTCAGCTACTATGTAAAGAGCAATAAAACTAGTCATGCATGACTCTTTTAAGTCATGATATTAAGGGTATCTGAGCACAAGAGGCTGCTCTGACTATAGTTTTGCAATGGACTATACAAGCATATGACAGCATACCAAAATGCCCTCAGATCTGTACAGTCTGAGTCTTTAAAGGCCCACTATCTAGGATTTAGTGGCATCTCGTGAGGTTGAAGTTTCCAGATTGCAACCAATGGAATACCCACCTCCTCACCATCCCCTGTGATGGCCTTTAAAAATACTATCCTCTTTAGATCCAGTGTTTAGTTTGTCCATTTTAGGCTACTGTAAAATCATGGCAATGCAACATGGTGGACTGGAAGAGGACCCGCTCACTCTGTAGATAAAAGGCTCATTCTAAGGTAACAAAAACACAATTCTTACTTTCAGGTGATTACACACTAATGGAAACATAAGTCTAAATACGATATTCCATTTTTGCCAATCGATCACCCTAAATCCTACACAACTGGACCTCTTTAAGTGATGCTTCAGAAACATGATTTGTTTAGACTTGGTAGAAAATAATCCGAGATAATACAGTACAGTCCTAAGATTTTCAGACTAGATTTAGGTGTATCTTAAGTTTCTAATAACAAATTTAGAATAGTCTGGCTTTGGTGGAAGAGGTATATGCACTCTGCAGAGAACTTTCTATGTGTCTGTTTTCCTGTCTCTACCTGACTCACTCACACAGTCCTCAGATATCTCCCCTTCTTTTCCTCGATGACCTGCTGTGAGTTTATCCTTACCCCCCTCTCTCAAGGATTATATTGAAGGCCATCCACTCCGTTTGGCCATCTGAAAATCGGAAAGAGGAACAGCTTTAATTGGCCCAGAAATAGCCAAGGAGACTAGGTGGGATCTAGAGGGGCAAGGGAAGGAGTGGGTGCTAGGAGAAGCATGAAGAGAGGGTTTAAGGTTTTTGCAGGATTTTAATGGTCAACACTGATGTTTCCATGCCTGAGCGAGAGGGTGGGCTCTGTCTTTATTGCTTGCCCATCAGGTGACATGAATTATTTGTATAAGTATTAGGGATGTAGATGTGCTTTACTAATATACAAGTATATTATTAATCAAGGTCACCAAAAACATGAATGTTTCTGTTACAATTTAAAAACTAAGAAGGGATATATATTAGCATATATGAGTGTACTAGTATAGTGTATATACTAGTACACTCATCAAATTGGGGAGAATCCAGTCATGGACTTGTTTTTCTGTTAGAGTTTTTCAGTATTAATTCTCTAAATAATAAGGAGCAGTTAAAAAATAGATGTCCCTTGACCTTGAATGTGCAGAAGAGATTGGTCATTTTGTTGCCGTGAAAACCTGCAAAAATGAATGGAAACAAGTCCGAGACTGCTACATCCGTGCACAGTGGAGAATGCTTGAAAAACTAAATTGTTGCTAGAACGCGGAGGGTGACGGCAAGCCGCTCTGCTGTACTGTTCTATATACAGTCAATGGTACTGACTGGCTCACTGTGTGTGTTGTGGTGTATAATAAGCGGGCTAATCTGACGGAGCCAATCATCGTCCTGGTGGACATTTGAAAATACTGGCAGTGTTTCTCATCATCAGTCTGTCACATTTGCTGTCACGACGTGCTTGATTTGGGGGCCTATACCATCTATGGCGCCACTGTCACCATTTCTGCTGTGATTTTAGCATTAACCACATACTGAGCTCCCCAAGTGTCGCCATATTTATTGTTTATTACATGCATACTGTCTGAGTTCTGTGGTGTGCCTTCTACCGGACGTTTAGTACATAGGCAAGTATGTGAACAATTACGTTCACGACGCAGCCGGTTGTCTATGCGAATGCATGGTTGAAAAGCAAGTATATCTCCGGCCTAAGGGTGACTAAAGAAGACAGTCAATAATGATATATTGATAATACTGAACCCACAATTGAATGTTGTGCATGTGCATATACAGTACTTTGGCTTTGGTCTTCTGTTTCATGGTCAGTAAATTCATGCATTGTTTCCTGCAATTCAGACTCCATCAGCAATCGTAAAAGCTACCAAAAAGAGAGGTGATTACAGAAAGCAAATACATTTAATGGCTTTTGTGAACTTTGATATGTCAATTTTTAGTGCTTTTATTGTATCATTACACTCACTACAAATGCCCACCAGGAAAAAGTACTCAGGCTACAATGTAATCACATCTGAACCGCTAATGCCAGTTTTTTAAATCTCTTTGGGGAAATGAAGAGTGACTGGTTGGTTGACTAATCAACTGGTGGAGCTAACCGGATATTGGACAGAATTTCTGACTGAATAACAAACCAGCCAATTAACTAGCTGGCTGATCAAATGATCACACATTATCCTGCTGTCAATTTATCCAATCACGTCTCATCAGCTCATTAATCAACTGATTTGTTGTATGCTCAGAAACTATGCACATCTAATTAGAGACTCAAATGCTACCTGAAGTTTCTTAACAAAGTCTGATGAGCACCTTGTCTCATAATGCACACTTGCATGCAAACAGTCTCTCAACACATCTGTCTGTATTTCCCAGTTGCTTAAACTGAAAATCAAAAACATGGTGTATTTAAGTGGCATTTATGGAAATACTATTATATACTATTAGACACTTTGGCAAATGGATTAAGCAAGATAATTCACAGGTAATATATTAACTGGTGAAAAAGTGCAATAAAATATGGACATTACAAGCTACTATAGTGTGACCAGGGAACATAAGCTGCTTTTGTTTCATGTATACAAATCATAATTTAATGGATTGGATTAGCAAAAATGATGATGAGAAGTTCACAACTGTGAGAACTGAGTGTTTTGCGTATCCAGGACTTGATGTGTGCTTAGAGATCCATCCAATTCATATTTAAGGTTCAAAACATGTAATTGTGCCCCAATATTGTTCCCGAAGTGAAAATTGGTGTAGCAAGCCACGTAACATAGTTCATAATTATGACAAAAAGGCACACAATGCAGTAATGTTCACAGCAGCAGTTACAAATGAAAAGATGAAAAGAGCCAAGAGCTG
This sequence comes from Hollardia meadi, assembly GCA_037974645.1. NCBI lineage: Eukaryota > Metazoa > Chordata > Actinopteri > Tetraodontiformes > Triacanthodidae > Hollardia > Hollardia meadi. The sequence goes on along the minus strand of JBBPCS010004641.1, from coordinate 211 downwards.
AGGTGTTTGCGTGTGTGTGTGTGTGTGTTTTGTTGAACCTAACCTTTTGCGTTTCGCTGTGCTGATTTCCTTCTTAACTCAGAAACACAAGTGCCCTCTATGTCCCCGAGGTACTTTACTGGGAAGGAGTGCACAGACTGACACACACACACACACACACACACACACACACACACACACACACACACACACACACACACACACACACACA
>JBBPCS010004640.1:0-11146 GCA_037974645.1 Hollardia meadi | reverse complement strand
TATATATATATATATATATATATATATATATATATATATATATATATTTATATATATATTGGGGCTATATATTGTATCATTAATCTGTGAAGTAGAGAATTTAAATACTCAAGTAAAGTCTATTAAAATTGCACTTTGAGTTAAGTAGCTTTTTTTTAAAAAAATTTTAATTAAATGTATTTAGCTACTTTTCACCACTGCTATCTCCTTACTGATCCTTTCCTGGTATATTGTGCATCTATAGGATCTGTTCAGTTTGGTAAAAAAAAAAAAAGACAAATAACACAAAAAGTATATGTCATTGAGATATTTTAGGCGACATGTGTGCTGTGTATGTGTGTACTGTTGGCCTATAATGCATTACTGGACTGGGAATCTTGTTTAGTTCTGCACATTTTAGCTCCATGAGAACCCACTCTGATTAAAGTTAAAAACTTGTTGCAAAAAATGATTAAAACTGTGGATTTCTGAGCCCTTGACGACACAGGGCCTCTGACTCATTTATAGTTACTGTGGGTAGGAACAAAGGATGCAATATTAATACATGTTTAAAAAGAATAGAAAAAAGTCCATCTGCTGTCCAAATGTTGCACATTCCGACTTTTTAAGTTGGAAAGAATAACAAAGTAAGCTCAATAGCAAATGTTGGCCAGGTCTAAATTGCTGTTATAAGTCAAATGGCAATTTTTTAAAAACGCTTTTCATTATTAATCAACACATAATTCAAAATAAATTGCAGCACCAGTATTATATATATATTAAAACATTTTATATTCTCTTCCTCTCTTATTTTACCCAAAGGAAGCAGGTATATGTTAGACCAGTGACACTTAAATCTTTACAGCCCAAAGGTCTTTTGTTATTATAATTATTATTAATAGAAAACATATTATTTTAATAGAGCGTCACAGAATTTTTTTTTTTTTTAACTGAAACATAATAATAGCGAAAGTTCAAAGCCAGCATCAAAATATCATGAGAAAATGAAGATCAGGCAGATCTAATTGAAAGTGAAGTTTTAATATATGTCAACAAAAACACCAGACAACATTAAAGCACATTATAAAATGATTTGCTTTTATGATCAGTTGTTGACAGACCTCTGCTTGCCACTTATAAAAGGTCACATTATGGCAACTTCTTTGATTACAGCCTGAAGTGCAACTTCTGCAGACACACTACTTCAGTTTATGTAAGCCTATACAGCTGTCTTCTGCTTCTGCTGATTTTGCATGATTTATAGCAAGTGGAAGCATCAAAGCAAGTGGATAAATGGATAAAGGGACTAACTCCAGTGATCACAGTATTTGTGATTAAATCTACAGTTTAAAAAAACAAACAGTTTACCAACCCTTTGACGAACAATTTAATCTGAGTCATAATCTATGTACACTAATGTAAGTATTTTCACAACATTTAAATATAAAGAATGACATTGTGACTGCCTTCATTTTATATATTGTAATAAATATTATGACCTGATACTCAAATAACAAAATGGTATAGTATGGTGTGTAATGTTGATATATGACCTGTCTGAAGTGTTCTTTTTCCAACTGTGTCTACTGTCTCTGATTATTACAAAAAATTACAGAAAAAATGTGTCTTCTGTAATTAAAAATGTTGGATTTGTTGCTCATGTATTAGTTTTCTTTTGTCATCCAAAAGAAAATTACATCACCATAACAAGGATTTGTTACCAATCATACAGGTATAAGACATATTTCTGAAACAGTTATTAGCTTAAATTCAACTAAAAAAGCCCACCCTGCTATACATTATGTTATGTAATCTTTTGTTTTAAATTGATCTGGAAGGAAAGTAGGCTTGATTCATATATATAACTTTTTCTATCTATTTTTCTTTTATCTTTTTATTTCATTTTATTTATTCTTTCTATTATTTTTATTTCTTTTAAAGTGTTCTTATTCTTTTTTATCTGTTTTCTTTTGTATTGCCTTTAGTCTTTTATTTGCTGCTGTCCTTTTGTTGCTTTGAATTGATACTTTGTGTATCGCATTTTGCATATTTGGTCTCCTTATTTTAACTTTATTTTTCCTTAATCTTGTCTTGTTTATGTTTGGCCTGAGTGTTTGGCCTTCTGCTGTCTTCCTGAGTGTCCTGCTCTTGCTTTGTCTGTGAAAGCACTTTGTAAACTTTTTTTAAAGGTGCTATATAAATAAAGTTCTTCTTCTTCTTCTTCTTCTTCTTCTTCTTCTTCTTCTTATTATTATTATTATTATTATATAAATTAATATACAATTTATAATGTCAGCTCGAATATCCGTCATGTAAAACCTTTGAATTGTGAACTCACATTGATATCTTTAATTGCAATGCCAACAACAACGACAAAAACTGCAATATTAACGTTTATCACTACAATCGATGAGAAATGCACTACATGTGAAAACGTTGACGATGCTCCATTTGACTGGCTGAGAAGACAAAGGTTCCACCCCTTTTGTGCTTCCTGGCGTAGTAGCACCTTCTGATTGGAGCATATTCAGCCTAGTTTGCATACCCGACAGCCATTGCGGTAAAAAAAAAAATCAGCATTTCTGCACAGATAAAATTACATTTTGAGGAATTTGAGGCGATATTTTACAAAATATACACGTGAGTTTTGTAGTTTTATTCTTATTGTTATTTTGTTCGTTTTTTGAAGTAGGCCTGACTATAAAGGCACACCGTAGTAATAACGTATGTGTTAAGTGTACTAGTACTGCTAGGCTTCTTAGACCAAATTAGGATTGTTTGCTCTTTAGATATTTGTCTAGTAGGTTTCTCATAATGAGAAGCCCACAAACCTGTTGAAAATTAACACTCACAAATGAATGACCTTTCCCCAAGCAACTATTTGTTTGGATCGCTTAGTAATATACTTCTAAGAAGGAATAACTGGTAGCAAAACTCCTACCTATGCCCTAACCCGTTAAGTAACTTAGTGTTGCTGGTCGATTACCTACCTTAAATGGTAGGATGATCATAATTAGAACATTTGGTATGTCAGCTGTAAATTACATGTAATGGAATGAAGAAAATATCCACTTGAAATAATAGCAATTATCAATTTGCATACCTTACTCAGGTGATATTTTATTTTATAAAAGCAAAATGTGATTTCAAGAAAAAGAAAAAGATTAAATAATTAAAAAATATATATTTCAGCACAATTGATCCATGCAAGAATAAAAAAGCTCAAATTAAAATATATCCTTACACCCTGTCTCTGTTGAATTATTATGAAACTGTTAAGTTTATATGTTTAACATGTTTAAATGTTTCTGTGTACACCTGTGTTTTGCATCAACAAAGACAGATGTATTTTTAAAGTTTGAAGATACATGTTAATGTATGTATAAAATGAATACAAGTGTGATTAAACTCTAAAAGTTAGAGACATCGTGTGTCCAGTAGTTAAACTTTTTAAATGAAACATGTTTGTATATTCAGGATTTTTCAACGAAAGAGAGAGAATGATAATACATATTAATAACCTTTTGTGGTTGACAATATAGTATTTTTATGTTTTGAAGAAGGGGATATTTAATGTAGTTCCTCTGTAAGACCACATGGGGGCACACTTACGTCACTTTTTTCCGTTTTGCGGGTTAATCTTCACTGCTACTGACAGCCTTACCCACAAGTCTAGTCTTTATAGACATGCCGTGAAAACAACATCAATAAAAGTGTTGTAAAAGGAAGGAGGAAATCAGGAGGAGAGGGGAAGTGGGAGGAGAATCACACGGTTTAACTTTGAGGGAGGTTGCACAGCGAAGGGCCTTCAAAAAGCGGCTGTGTGCGGTTGTGGACGTCTGTCGTGAATCGCTAGAATTTACTAAACCGTCGCGAGGACACGTTTCCGCCCACAAGAAAGATGGCGGCTCCCTTGCTGAAGAATCTGTCGGAGTACTTAGATACCCCGGAGCCCGCGATTCGACTCATTTCATCTATCTTAATCGGTGAGTTTCGCTTCACGAATCTCTTATGTGTCATTTTGGCATTTAGCCGAAATGACTTCCATCTAGGTAACAGGTTTAAGTGCTGAACTGCTCTCATTGCTCTATCTAACTGTAACTCACTGCTAACATAATGTTCAGTCTGATAGGAAAGTGACAGTTAACAGACTACACGTCAGTAGTTTCGATCTACTCCGGTGTAAGCTAGCTAAATAATTATCCTGATAAACCAATGACGGGCTTAACCGGAACGACACGTTTATTTTCATAAAGCTTGACAATACATTGCACACACCCTTAAACGATTATGACGATTATTATGATGTTTTTCTACGAAATATCATCACCAATGGCTAAATTGTGGCAGTTCACTGACATGAAGGTGGTCTTGTACGGTGACGGCATGTGGCTAGTATGGTGTCGTGGCAACTATTGTCAACCGTCGGACACCGTCCTCTACTTTTAATTCATTACTAATTGTTGGACCATCTAACAAACTAAACAATTAGGTTAAGCGAGCTTGGTTACCAAAGATACCCCTCCAACATTTTGATGATTATTTTCCTTCGTTTTTGGACTGTAGGATCAACGTTAGAATAATTGTACGAGCCTGGTGAATATAAATACCCCAATTTTGTTAGGGGGGGTAAATAATTTGACTTAGCGAATGAGCACAGGCGACGAAAATATGCCCCCCCCCCCCCTTCAAGTACATTCAAGTCATTTGAGTAGGGGGGAGACGGACTCTCACGTTGGAAAAAAATGTTGGAACAAGACTGCAATTTACTGTGACCTTTCATTAAAGTGCTGTTTAATTGTAGGTCATAAGATGAAGCACTACGTTAGAACCACGGGGTCGTAATGTCAAGTGTATGTATGTCTGTCTGTCTGTGCGCGGTGGGGAAGGGCGTCCTCCATGCTGTCCTCTCTGAACTTTGTTCTGACACATGGACACGGTTGTGTTTGTAACACCAACAATACAACAGACTGAACGCTGCCATTCATATCAGACTTTGGTTGGCTAATGCCTGAAACCATTCAGTCAGCCCTGTCTTATTCTCCTTATCCCAGTGTTGCTTAATGTGTCTTGCACAATATGGTAGTCATGTAGTAACTACTTTGCACTATAACAGTGAGGTCGGCCTATCAGGTGGTTTTGTCTGCGTTTCCTTTGCTATACATAGGCTGATTTAATTTAGGCATTGGTTAGCCAACTGCTTTGCAAGTCCAACACAACCAAGGCACTGTGTGGAACTTGATATTTAATACTATAGCTGTATTGTTACTATGTCTGTAGAATCTGCTGAAAATACACCACAACAACACCACTATCTGCTGAAAGCAGCGGCTCTGTATTTGGCTTATTGGATTGCAAAGGTTTCTAAAGGATAAGACGTTATTCTATATTTCTCTAATGTCCAGGAATCCCATGAAAAAACAACAACATTGCATGAATCTGTCTCACAATAAGTTTGGACTTCCCTACTTTGTCTGTGGCAAAAAACAGATTAGAAATATATGTTTGTTTGTTTGTTTTTAAATAGTTGACTCCTAAAACAGCAGGTCACGGCAAGCAAATTTTACTCAAGCAAATATTACTCAATCAGGAGTTGAATAAATAAAAGATTAGTATTAATATGCACTTGTGATTATTTATGGCATCAGGATGGTGCAGACAGGATTGACTTATAAACTAAAGTGCCCCCTTTCATTGCTATGAAAGAACATATCATCCAGCACAACAGTGTAGCCCATTGATGTGTGTTTTGAGTTTGGACAGCAATGGACGTCTCTGGAAAATGGGAATAAGCTATCAGGCTTTGGCTAAACCAACAATACTTGTTGGATCAGTGCATTGTTGGTTTTGGTCTTTTCACGAGTTTTGTTGACAATAAGAAAAACATAGAAAATTGCAGGCCTTATCCTTTAAAGTAACCCAGTAGGAGCAGATGGAAACTTAAATGTTTCTTTACATTAATAGCAAATGATGCATCTTTTTGCTGCAGTGCAAGCATATCTGTATCCAAAATATATCGCTGTAACGGATAATAAATGAACAACAACCAAAAAGTTTGATAATTTAACTCTACTGGGGACTAACTACGACCATCAGATCTGGAAAAAGTCATTTTGATAGTTTTGACACACTCCTCCAAGCTGGTACCCAGAATCACTTGGGTGCTGTGCCTAGGCATTACAATGGTAGGGAAAACTCTGTCCACTAGTTATCGATCTTTGCTCAACCCAGTAATAAACAAATCTCCAGGGACTTCTCATCCAATCAAAAAGATTCAAATGGGGGCCTGTTTGACCCTTCAGTTACGTTATACTGTCCATCACATTCACAGTCTATTCTTTAGGCAGAACTCCAGAATCACATCATACTTCCAACAAACTTATTTATAATGTACCAGTTTGAAGAAGGTGCTCACATTTCAGGTATTGTAATATTAGTATGAATAAATAATTTCATTATGATGAGTCAAAATTTGAACAGGGACAAGTCAAACTGACGTGGTTGACCCTCGGTGAAAAGAACCATGATTGCTGGTGTTTGTCCTCTCAGTTGACTTAGGGCAGTTATCTTTCTCCTTGAAATACCAGATTTGCAGCAACACATATGTACCAATGATACTAATGTGCTAGTGTGTGTGTGTGTGTGTGTGTGTGCGAGCGAGCGAGAGAGAGAGAGAGAGAGAGAGAGAGTTCATTGTTGTTAATATCAAGAGTTGTCAACAATGGCTCACTTAGCTGATATAAAGAGCTCCATTAACATTTTGTTTTATTCTCTGTCTCCTGCAGGGTATCCCTTTGCTCTGGTGTACCGTCGGTTCTTGTTCTACCAGTCTGCCACAGTTATACACTTGTTCCACGCGGTCTCTGGACTGGCTCTAGCAACATTCAACTTTGGTGAGACGAAGAGAGGTTGAAAGCGTGTTATTATTCAGCATTTAAAAAAAGTAATAATAAGAGCATTATTTATGTATAGCTGTGTTCCATTTGTAAATAGTTCTGTTCCAATAATAAATAATCTTTTGGCACATTCTTATCCCTTGAGTTTGTTTAGGTTTGTGTCAGGCCTTCTTTAAAGCTGCCCGGTTAAATTTTCTAGCAAACACACAAAAAACTTATGTTTAAATTCACAGTTATACAACTTTCTCACTGCACAAAAAACCCACTAACACTCACTAACATCTGGCTCTTTATGTCAATGGGAAAGGCTACAATTGGCATTCATTCACAATTGTCACAGGAATTATTTTCAGCTCTGATCAGCAGTAATGTAAAACATGGCACCTGGGTGGACACGCTAATTTTCGCCCCTTTTCCGTAGCGACGCTATGAAGCGCGTTGAAGTTCCGTTCAAACAGTGCTTGACCTGTTGATGTTAAGTTAAGTGCATGAGGAACAAGGGCTGTTCCAAAATGTCACTTTTTTTTTTTTAAACATTCAAAGCTTCTATTGAGGTTTTTGAATGAAGTTTTGAATGTCTGTTGTCATATTTTATGATGTCATCATCCTAGGATTTCTGAAATCCTCAAACAAAATTTCTCGATTTGAATAAAGTGAGTCACAAAATGAAACGGGAGTGCCGAGTGTCAAGCGAATACTTAATAGCACCGAACAAAGAATCGACATCAGCCAGTGAGGGCAAAAAAACCATCTCTGCTCCCCAACCACACTCTGGAAACTGAGCAAGAAAGGCTAATGGCCGAAATAGATTTTTGTTATTGTGATATGTTATGTAATGTATGGTGCTGCTAGATTCCTGATAGACCGGCCAGTTGATATCACAGGTTTCCTGACTTTGTGTGCGGCAAATGGGAGAGCAAAAAGTTTTGTCTGTTGTCAAAATGTTGTTTTTGAAAGGCTAAAGGCCCACAAATATGGATTGGAGCAGATTATTTCAATAGATAAAAACATTTTGGGAATTTTGGGAATGATTACATCTTCAATAAATTTGAACTCTTGGCCTTTACAACGCTCTGGAGTTATTAGAAATGTTTGTATCTCGCAAGCCACCACTGCAATCTGATTCTACAAAAAGTATAATACAAATAAATATTAGTTTAGACAAACATTTGCCTACAACCTTGCAGAAATACTGGCTTTAAAATGAATGAATAGACGTGCAAAATAAGCTGTGAGCAATCGATGTTGATTAAGAATTCGAATGTCAACATAAAAACGAAGCTTCAAAGCTTCAAACTATTACAATTCAGCCCTTCATGAGACAAACAAAATGGGGACTCATCAGTTAAAAAGCTGCTCCATAGTGTTACCATTAGTCAGAAAGTCATCATGCTGCCTTCACCAAATTTAATGCCATGTAAAATTTTTAGACATTATTAGTATAGTAAATCTAAAGAAGTAACAAATAGTTTACAAAAGATATGTATTAGTTTGAAATAAGCTTTGTAATTTCTGAGCTAAATGTTTTGTGTGTTTGAAATGTGATAATTGGAGGGTGGTCTGCGCTGCCAAATACACTTTTCCCTGCTGCTCTCAAAACATGATTGATTCTGTCGATCTGTCGTCAGGAAAATGAACAATTCTCAGCTCACTTTTGGAATAACATTTTATTTTTTTGGGCTTAGGGAGGGTATCAATTCATTCCAAGTCGTGTCAAGTCTATCAGGTTAATAACTCATCTGTACTCGAGTCATATGTCTCAAGTCAACTTGTGAGAGTAAATGTTTACAGATATGTATTACAACATGAATTCATGGCCACTGCTGAGTAAAACCCAAAACATATTTCTATTAATACTTAGACATTTTGGTTTTGAAATCCTCGTTCATGGATTGTTTTGGATTGATGTGTGAGGAATATGTTACATATTAAATGGGATCCCAGAAGAAAAACTTAAACATCTAAAAGAAACACTTAATCTTTAACAGAAGGCGCCGTTGATCCAGGAAGTAAATAAGGTGCAGCTCTTTCAAACGACTCCAGCATCTTTGACAACTGGAGATTTACATCTAAATGTAATTTTTGGCATGCAGCTGAGGCTCTCCCTGTGTGGCTTAATATACGAAGCATTTAGTACATTGAGGGCTGCAACTAACAGTTATTTTCATCATTAATCTGCTGACTCTTTTCTCACTTAATCAATTAGTTGTTTAGTGCATAAAATGGTAAACAATAATGAAAAATGCTGCAGGAGCCCACTGTGACGTTTCCAGATTATTTTTGTCCAATCAAAAAACCCGAAGATATTAAATTAAGAGCTGCGAAGAAGAATCTTTATGCATATGTTTCCTCATATTTTACTAAAATGAATATCTGTTGTTTTGCAATTTGAATAGATTTCTTTTGCCATGTGCATAGGCCTGACGTTACACAGACAAAACAATTAATCGATTCATCTGCCAGATATTGTCTAGCTTTATTATTAATTGCAGTCCTACATATAATTCAGTTTACTATCATAGAAAGACTAAGAAAACCAGCAAATATTCACATTTGAGAAGATGAAGTTTAATTTTACTGAATTGTTGGCAGTTTGCTTAAAATTTACATTAATTGATTATCAAAATAGTTTCAGATTAATTTCATGTCGAATGACTACAGCGACTTTGCTTTATCTTTACGGTAGGGTAAACTTTTTTTTTGCCTAAGTCACAACAATGCTAAGAAGTGCTCCTCTAGTTTCCTTTCCACAGTTGCAGATAAAGATCACTCTACACTCAATTATTATTATTATTATGCTGCTGGTAGAATGAGATTCCATTGGTGACTGTGTTAAATTTTTTCCAGTTTGTGTGCCCCAACATGTCCAATAACTCCAGAGCGTTGTAAAGGTCAATTACAATTACATAACCACAGCAACAAAAATGTATTTCAGCTATTAGCCTTTCTGCTTTCTGCTTTCTTCCAAGCCGTAGTCGGGGAGCAGAGGAGATGTTTGTTTTCCTCCCAGGCTGATGTCGATTCTTGCTTCGGCACGAAAGCCGCCTCACCTTGAAGGCTACTTCACCGTTCACCTTTTTTTTTACTAACAAACTGTAACCTCTACTGTACGCTACTAAACTGACAACATTCTGTTTACTCTTTTTTCCTCCCTCCTGCTCAGCTCCGTTTACCACCACTCTCATCACTGCGTAAAAAAACCTGACTTTTAGAGCTGTAAACCTCACTAACACCTGCAGTTAATGGCTTGCTCCATCGCACACTGCACAAGCGCACACATTATGCACCGCCCTATTCTTTAAATGAGCTACCTCATATCAAGGCTCTAACACTATTATAGTGAATTACTTAAGTCGTTACAAAAAAACATGATATATGAAGTATTTGTTTGGCAATCTGCCCTCCATTTAATCTGATGATGTTTATTCAAATCAAGGCTTTTGTTTATGGATTTAAAAAAATTTCTTTCGCATTGTGACATCATAAAATGCGATGCTTCTTTATGAAGCTTCATTTGAAAACCTCAATAGACGCTTTAAATGTTTGTTTTTTTAAAAAAGACATTCGGTACAGCTTTATGCTGTAATAACACAAACTGCTAACATTGACCTCTTTCTCTTTCCTTTATTCTGTTGTGGCTGCACTCGGATTTTACAGCAGGTCTGTTCCTTTATCTTTCTCCATGTGGAGTACTTTTTTCTTTTTCTTCCAACCCCCTTTGAAAGCTCATTTCAAGACTTGTGTTTGATGGATTTGCCTTGTTGTCCTTTCCTTCCATCTCTGCTGATACCGAACTGTGCAAGAAAAATGCTGTTGTCATGTCCAGTCCTACAGGTCACACTTGACTGCACTCACCATCCCCCCTCTGTCCGCCTCTCTCCCAGGCTCTCAGATCTATCACTCTGCAGTATGCATCCTTGTCCAATTCCTGATGCTGAGGCTCATGGGAAGGACGGTAACAACTGTCCTGAGCAGCTTTGCCTTCCAAATGGTGAGGTGTTTCATCTTCACTTGCATTCAGGCTTACTTTATAGCATTAGCTCCCTTTTGTCCACTGAGTTTTACTGCAATGGTGCAGGTATTGTCTTGTGAATAACTACTCACTGTCCCGTGTATTAAAAAGGACCACTTATAATCAATGCCAATAATCATGTTTTTATTCATGTAAAACAATGATAAACATCTAATAATCAAATCAAATCAAATCAAATTTTATTTATATAGCGCCAATTCACAACAAAGTTATCTCATAACACTTAACATGTAGAGTA
>JBBPCS010004639.1:0-11146 GCA_037974645.1 Hollardia meadi | reverse complement strand
GACTTGTGTTTAGTCTCATGTCTCCAGCATCAGTGAGATACTGAATCAGTTTTAACAGATTATCACATCAACACTGCGGGGTTTTCTAAGGCAAAAAACTCGGATTCTCTCCCGATCTATTAGCGTCCCCGACCTTCATCGTCTCCATAGCAACGGTGGCTAAGGATTATGGGTAAAGTCGCCTTCTGCTATCCAAAACGGACAAAAGAACGTTTATTTCTCCAAATCAAAAAAGAAATAATCATAATAAGACATCATTATTATTATACATCATATATATTGACAAAAAAACCCACAATTTTTTCGAGTTTTTCTTCTCGCGAATTTATGACTTTCTAATCTCAGAGAATATCCGATTTTTTTCTCGTAAATTTGTGAGTTTTTTCTCGTAAATTTACGACTTTCATCTCGTAAATTTGTGAGTTTTTTTCTTGTAAATTTACGACTTTAATCTCGAAAATTCTGAGTTTTTTCTCGGAATATTGCCCCCCTCCCCTGGCTCCATTTTTTTTTTTTTTTACCATAATGGCCCTAGTACGCCGTCGTAGGGCTATTGTTCGATTCTGTTTGTATTTAAACATAAAAGTCTGGGAGTTTTCCCATCCTAGCTAGTTGAACTGTCTATTACATATGGCCATATGGAAATGAATCAAAGCCCAGCACTATCATGTCATTTTGTAATCCAAGTGAATAGAGGTGTATTACTTTCAACTGCCATTCAGACGTTAAAGGCCCGAAATGTAAAGCGGCCAAAACTTGCCCACCTCACAGTACTAGATATCCAGACACTTTCAGGTCATAGAGATCATAGAGCAGCTACCTCAGTTACACAACACATAGTGAAGAAAAATAAAGTAAAAACAAATCCTAAGTAATACTTTTTTAATCCTTCAAGAGTCAGCATTTCTTACAATATTCCACAGCTGACACTATAGTCAGCTGGCTTCATCACCCTCCAGCAGTGCTGTAAAGATGTCCCCAGCAGGCTTCCTGCTTCACCTCCTGGATCTCCTCCTGTTTGTCCAGGAGCCTCTTTTTCTCTACGTTCTCCACAGTTCTTTGAAAGGCTTGCTGTAAATTCACTGTGTGTTGGAATAAGGCTGGAGAGGAATGGAGGTATCTGCTTCCATATGTCTAAAAGAAGGATCAGCTCAGTCTAAGTAGCTGGTTGGTTATCAGAAAGAAAGAAAAAAAAAAACAGACAGCGAAACACTTAAGTCATATGTAAAATCACATGCTGTTGACTTCAGCTCTTCTCCACTTCACTGCTAAAAATGGAAATTGCACCATCTGCTGGACAAATGTCTCGAGTTCCTCTTGTTACAGAGTAAAGGGGGACACAGTATGGCTTTGGGTTTGACTAAGGCCAACAAGGGCCATCGGTGCCCAAACATCCACCAGAAGGCTGTGATATAGTCATGTGCCGCGAGATCTAACCAAGTGTGTAACAATCATCGTTTACATTCAAAATCTAGGTGGTCTTGATAAGAAGCTTTGCCTTTATTTTGACTTATTTTTAATTAGAAATAAGGGACATGTCTGTAAAACATCGACGCTAGAATTTTTCTCCATCCTCGTGCCAACAGTGTAAACCTGGAGAGTGCTGGCTTGGCAGAGTTAAGCTTGGAGGTGGAATATGATTTTTTATTATAATTGAATCTACATTTCAGGGTTTGTTGGTTGCTGTTTGCAAAAGCACGATTCAAAGTTCAACTCTCCAGCTCAACGAGGGAGACGGTAGAGAGAGCTACAGAGTGAAATGGAGAGAGGGAACAAAGAAGTTTAACATTGTTTTCTGATTGTTTCAAGGCGGTTACTTTCAAAAGCCCCCCGAAAAAACAAACCTGTGGGGAGGTGCCACGTTGCCAGATTTTGTGTGAATTCTGTGTGCTAGTCCTGTCAGTGTCTGTGCCCCTCCCCCGGCCATGTTCAAATTTATACAGCCTGCAGCCCGGAAAGACAGTCACAGGAAAGACAGTGGGTTTATACAGTATGTAGCAACATCACCGTCTGATGCCTATGTTAGGTCGCATGGGAAAAAGCGTTAGAGAGGGCTTGGGAAAACAGCATTTAACAACATTTGGACCAACATTTGAGTATTCTCATGTGGAATCATGAGCTCTATGATGGATACACTGCCCACATTAAAGAAAGAGTTTAGTCAGGACAAATTGTGTTTATTAAAGATAGAATATGTGACTTTAAAACGTCTGTGAACATTTCTGCCTGAGTAATGTCAGATAGATTTTCAACGGCAGTGGTGGTTGTTTAGGGTTGAACACAAACACTCCCATGATCCCACACTACTAACAGAGAGACCCCTACAGTGACATAAACTGCATACTGTGCGTTTACAGTATTGCTCCATTCTCTCTTTTGCCTTTTAACTTCACCGGCTGTAAGAAGCAAACGTGGAAATCACAAGTCACAAATGTGATCAGTTCGCACAGCCCACTGAAAGTTGGGAACACGGGTCCACATTTATGAGGAGGTCATGTGACCCGACACAGTCACATCCACCACAGATATCAGGGTAAAAAAAGACGATCCTGGATTTGGTTTTGAAAACATTTTGAACCGCCCCTTCCGGTGACCCCCATGGGACTGTATTTCCGAAAAAATATGAATGGTAGATAATGGCAAGAGACAAGTGTTTGATCCCATTTGAATTACATGTATGATGTTTGTCAATTTAACAGATAATTTAGATAGTCAAGAAAGTCGCAGTTTGTCATTAAAATAGCAAAGAACCATTTAGTTCTGTGTGAACTACAGCTTGCGTGTCTCACAATATCACCGACATCAACGTGGCCATCAGCTTGGCACTGAAAAGTATTAAAAGAGGTGAAACTCACTAAAAATCTGGCTGTGTTGACAGATGCAGCTATGAGAAAGGAGAGTTGGTTCCATTAGCTAGTTAGCATGCAGACTAGCTCTACAAGGTTTCATGTCAGGGGTTTACTTTGTTTACTGTACTTTCTAAAACTTTTTGCTAAATTATATTTTGAACTGACAAACATCATGTGCATAATGAATTAATAACTTAATAATAATAACTTTATTTATATAGCACAGTTCATACAAAGATGCAGCCCAAAGTGCTTAACAGAAAAGATTTTTTTTAAAACAAGCAATAATAGCAATAAGTGACAAAGAAAACAGAGAAACAAATTAAACAGTATGACCATAGCACAATAAAAAAAAAATCAACAAACAGATGAGTAAACAGTTTGATAATAATAAAGTAGTTATTATTATTACTACAATACATATTTTTTCTGAAATAAGGTGCCATGGTGGTCCACCGGAGGGGGAGGGACTCCGCCTCTCTATTCATGTTTGATCAGCGCTACCTAATTTTACAGTTTGATCTGACTTTTGTTTACTGGGTCAATAATGCAGGATTTGTGTTGGTCTGAGATGCTGCTCTAGTGTGACATCTAGTGGCAGTGGCAGTCGTCTACAGCCATTAAAGAAGTAGACCTGAAATGCCTGCATCATTTAAAAGTGTGGACAGGAAGTTAAAGGACAAAATACCTCAGCCGAGCACTTTCTTATTGCTGGGAAACATGAGGGGTTACAGTGAGGGGTTACTATTTTGCAACTGATGATTACTGTAAGTATGGATTTTGTCAAAACTGCAATTATTATGAAAACTATACTGTTACTGTGGTTACAACCTGTCTTTGTTCTTAGACAATTACACAATTAGGTCTCATGAAACAGAAGAGCTAGACGAGCTAATATTACTGTTGAGAAGATGTGCGACACACCCTTATGTGCTGTGAGATGATGTTGAGCCGAAGAGTCTGGTCCCGATTACAACATGGCAGGGGGCACACCTGTGAGTAAGAGATGGACAGCAGCACATGTAGCTAGATGTTCTGTCATACCTGAGACTACAAAATGCCCCCCCAAAAAGATCATCCTATGTGTGACCATGTATTCAGATTTCATTATCTGCTTTCCTCAAAAATATTAAAGTCCCCCTCCAGTTCAAACTGTGTTTTTCTTCTTGTTCCTCCAGTTGAATGTTTGAGCCTCACTGTGTAGAATGATGCATGTGCAGTCCGACACTAAAAGGCTGTTTTCACATTCATTGCAGAAAGTGCAAATTTTCTCAGCGCTCAATGAAAATCAGATTTGAAGAGGCGGGGCCTACGAGCATGATTTGTGACATCACAAATAGTTTGGAAGCCAATCCTGGTCCAGTATTCAGCGTACACAAGTGTGATGTGGAAACTTGAAGCCTCCAGTGCACAATCACTGAGAATGGACTTTACAGTGAAGGAGGAGACATGCTGTGTCCAGCAGGAAAACTTGTGACATGAAAAATGAGATTATTATATAGTCATAGATTCTGAATTTTTAAATGACGAAGAAGGAGTAGGTGTCATTTTCATGCTCAAACATTCACCTGTAGGAACAAGAAGAGAGACCTGTTTTTGAAAACGGGGAATAAATCTAAAAAAAAGACCATGAGGACTTGTTTCTAGAATATTATCATTACACAGAAGCATCTACAATAGCGAAGTTCATTTTGATTCAATCGTCACTACCCACTGGTAATGTTTCGTGGTTTGTTTGTTTTTCTTGTAACTTAGCTGAGAAGGCCTATCAAATACACTGTTACATTTTTTTAGGTAAAGACTACTTACTTAGTCTTTACCTACTTTTGCAGACGTCAGTGGTTTGAGGTGGGGAGTCGTGCACAGGACTGGTTTGCTCAGCTCGCACTCCTCGAGCTTGGGGCTGATCGAGGCTGGGGTTCAACATCCATCCATCCTGCTGCTTCCACTCCATGTTAGCATTTAAACAGGGTAGATATTCTTTGGAACCCAGGTGTGAACAGTACCTACTGTAAGTGCATATCAGACAGTTGTTTCTCAGAAGGAGTAATGCTCAGTAAAGCTCCCCTTTGGATATATAACGATTAGAAAACAGTGCAGAAAAAGCTCCCTGATTGGATAAAAAAGGATTATTAGTTGCTATGCAACACCATTTGAAATGCCTACTGGGGATTGAGCGCATTATGGCCTTGGCCACTTTCCAAACAAATAAATTAGAGGCTATGCTGATTTCTGGCAATGTTGCTTTCACAAAATAGCTGTAAAAAGGCCAACACTGACACAAACAGATAATCAGAGCTAAAAAATTAATCCCAAATACAGATGGTCCACTACTCACAACACTTTGGAATTCATTTTCGTCGTATAACCCTTCAGTAGATGGAATTATCAGTGCACCAGGGACAGACACAAGGTCTCCCTCAGGGTTCAGTCACATGTCATGTATACAGAACATGACATATGATTTAAAGTGCTGGATCTCTCTTATATGAATGTGTTTCAAAAATGTTGCTTTAATAAAAAGTGAGCGTCCATTCATGCTGACTTCAAACTGTAATTTGATTAAAATAGAAAATATTTCAATCCCAATCAGATCTTCTTTGGATCTAAGTGTGTGTATAAAAATGGTTATCACACCCATGCAGTATGTCCGCCTAGTTGCCGATACAGACAGAGAACTGAGGTGCAGGTGTGTGTGTGTGTGTTTTATTTTTGTGTGTGTTTTGGGGGGGGGGGGGGGGGACGACAATCCCATACATAAATCTGGTATTACAAAATATGTAAAATACATACAGTGTATATGTCTGTGTCACAATCACACTGCACCCACAAGTCGTAAAATTGATTGTACAGTGATTGTACTGATGGTATGTGATCCTAAACCCATTCATAAACATGAATTACAAATAAATTAATCATATCATAAAAATGTGTTTTTGTTTCTCTAAAAGCGTTACACCTTTTACTATTTAAGTTAAATCAAAATTATGTTTTTTCACTTATGGCCTTGATGCCCTGACATGCGTCCTTTGTGCCTTCAAAACAAATTGCCCCGCTGCAGGCCAAGTGGCCTTGCCCTGAAAAATTATGAAATTCAAGGCCTAATGTCAGCTGACTTTCATGTCAGGAGGAGGAGGTTGCTAAGTGAGAGACCGCTGTTCGAGATGGTGTTTCAACATTTTTATTTTCGGGACATTTTGCTGCCATGTTTGTATCAAGAAACTGGGTGTTTTAGGCCAAAACATAATCTTTTCCGAAGCAGACCTTAACCACAGTGTTGTTACAGGCGTGGTCAAAGGGGAACGCCACCCATTTTACCTATCAGCTTGAGTTTACTTGCACCATGGGAAATGTATTCTGTTTCAGTTTGACCCATATTTTTGCATATACACGTAGTGAATACCTCTAGTGGTCTGTCCAGAGTACTCCCAGCTGACCTCAGATGCAGTATCACAAAGCTCAAACACACACAAAAACAAATGTCATAAAATGCTGTGCAATGTAGTATCAGCAGTAGCAGTATCCCTAATGGTTCACTCGTTGCCGTGCAGACTATTCAGACTACCTGCTCACAGGCCTACTGTCTGTCTTTAACTGATGCTTTGACACAAGAACCTCTTGTGGCCAAGTGGCCATCGGTGCTGTCATATACATGTATACATATACATGTATCGAGGAAGAAAAACACAGTGACAGCGTGGTGGTTAAGTGTCTCAGTAACAAAGACAGGTCCTGTAGTGACTTAGCAGAAGTGTGTGTACACTTCCTGTAACATCTCAGGAGGGCTGAGTGACAGGCTCTAGTGTCAGACTACAAAGCTATAAAAGGAATAAGATGGTAATTTACGGTTCTGCCTTCTTTGTTTATATTACTGAGCACTTGTCATGCTGTGGAGAAAATAGGGATGCATAAATGATGCAATGAAGTGTAAACTGTCCTGTTACGTGTTGGACTTTTAATCCCAGTGTATCCCAATTTAGGCCTTCAATTAATCATCTGTTTAATTTGAGCTATCAGGCCTGTGCTCAACAAAGAGTGTATAGAGGCTCCCTGTGGTAACAGACACAGATAAATAAATAAGACACCTGTGAGCAAAGGTGTAAAGTGTACTTGAATATTATACTCAAGGAAAAGTATTGTTACTTTACACAAATTTTACGTAAGTACAAGTAAAAGTACTACACAAGTAAAAAGTAAGTCTGTTAAAATACACTCTAAGTAAAAGTTACTGCGTTACATTTTTGAAATTATGTTGGTGGGGAGGGGGTGTTATATAATGTCACTAATGAAATCAATGTTTCATTCAATGACGATCCAACAACACTAACGGAACAACATCGAGCCACCAAGTCCTTACGTCCAAACCGACAATCAACTCCATTTGTTTAGAGCGTCTGCAGCCTGTTCATACCACTGATTATCAACTATAAATATACAACAGCCTTCCTCTGTTTAGCGTCACTACAATTAACACGAAAAGAGTTCAAAACTGAGACAGTTAAACACATGACCAAGAATAAATAAAACCATTGTGGACACCACGGTAGGTGAAAAAAGCAATATACAGAAAATAAATAACTGCCATCATGCTGCAAAGAGCGCTGCACAGTTTTACACACTGCGTAGCACACTACACTACGTTACAAGTGGATGTACTCACCTGTCTGAATGTCAATCTGTGAACCTGAATCGGCTCTTGGTTCAACTTCTTTGCTTGACCATTCTCAGTGCATATAATAAACAGTCCACTGTCCCATTATAACCAGTCCATTTAGCCTCTCTGTCCCACTATAACCAGTCCATTTAGAGGCTCTGCTGTCACAGCTTTGACAGAAACAGAAAGAGCAGAAAGCCCTCACACACCTCACTGAAGGTAGAAGTTCATAAGGACTGTAGCAAATGTATAAATCACCGCTGAGGATCCACCGTGAGCATTTAAGCATTTTGCGAAACCTGGGTCACCTCAAGCCCCCAGGAAGAGCGCCAGGCTGTGAAGCCAATTTGACATAGTGGACAAACCGTGGAATTACAACGTCACGTGATGGACAGGGGTCCAAAAAGACTGTTTACTTTCTGAGGAATTTCATTGTAACTCCTACATAATTCTTGTATATAATAGCTGCCATAGTACGTTATTCCTGTAACGCTTTTTTCAAATATTGAAACAGTCTTCATCCACCTTATTCCTAGCCCCCATGATACCTTGCATGAATTATGGGCGCGACTTCCGTAGCTAGTGGTCCTATCTGACTTGAGTCTTGCTTCGAGCATCAGGAGAGTGTTGTTGTTCACACCACGGGCGAAAGCCCATTGAGCACAGCGTCAGAGACCAACATAGGCCAGTTTAACGACAGAATGGAGGTGATTCACAGCAGCTCCCACCAGGAGGATGGGTACAACAAAGACATGGCAGGCGGGGAGAGGCGTGAAGCGGGAGAGGAGCAAGAGGGACGTCGAAATATAATGTGTAGAGCCAGAATATTTTCACATCTAAGTGTTGGTGATTGTTGGAACAGTGGAACGACAAACCAAGATGGATTTGGTGAGTTTTATTTTGATTCTGTTGAGTTTGAATGAAGTGTTTGAGGATGAGTTAACAAGGCAAAAGACATAAAACTTGAATTCACAAGGTGTACAGTTGCAGTTTTCTGTTTTGTAAGGAAAAAGATTTAAAAAAATAATACTTTGACTTGTCTAATAATAATCCTTTCTTGACAATTTATTTTGTTGATTTATTACACTAAAAATTCTAAGAGAGGTTATGAAACGCATACATCCCCCAGCAGAAACTACGGGGGCTGCACCATCAAACTGTCGCCTTTAGAAGCAGTATTACAAGACAGGTCAGGACTAGCTGGTTAGCATACGTCAGTAGATATCTCTGCAGCACAATGCATAATGTCAATGTTATGTGTGGTATCCGCGTTGTCTTTCCCTTGAGCTGTGTTGTGACATTATACATTAATAAGAGTCTAGAATAAGCTGACAATACATGAATTCCTCCTTAAAGCTCTTTGACATTTATGGCGATGTTTCTCAGGAGTGTGTACCATAAAATATGTAACATTTCTTTCTTCGCGGAATACATGCAGTAGGTAATCTTACAAAAAAAGGGAACTCATGAAAACTAATTCATCATCCAATCGGCTTAAAATTATTCTGCAACTATTGACATTTAAAAAAAAAAAAATCAAACATTCTCTGGTTTTTGTGAGGTTTTTGTGATTTCTTTGCCTTAAGTGATAATGAATTGGATAGTTTTAGGTTTTGGACAGTTGGTCGATTTCAAGATGACACCTTGGGCAAGTAAGGAGGTGTGATACAGAACATTATGCAAATAATCAAGGAAATAATTGCCAGATTAATCAATCATGAAACTAATTGTCTGTTACAGCCTCTGTTAAATTAGTTGGATATATATGGACTACATACTGTATGTTTATAAAGGTGTGTATATGTGTGGGCTATCTCTGGATAATGATGTGTTAAATATGTTTAACAATATACAGTACATCCCACAATTGCTTTGTATTCATGGTTGGCTCCGATGTCATTATAACTCACTTCCTCCTATTTCTTTAGACACATCATCATAAGCCTCTTGATGCTACGTGAGGGAAAGTTTTGAGCTTAATACATAGTGCCACAATTTTTGCACAAATTCAAGAAATTACATTTCTTCTTTTCTGCAATGAATAGCTTTAATTGTCACAGCTAGACTTCCAACTCATCATGTGAGCAAAAATAATCAAGAAAAAAAAGCCCTGGATAGATGAACTGAAAGGGTTTCCCAGCCAGACAGTGGGAATGATGGGTCGACAGGTGTGAGGCCATCTGGTAGCTGAGAGGCCCAGGTATGGACAGCTGGATGGATGGACAAATAGAGTTGATGGAAAGAAAAAGAATGGAAGCCAGGACTGAGGGGCATGTTGCTCTGTATGTATTTCAATCAGGAGAGACTAATAAGAAGAATATATGAAAATGAGAGAATTTGAAGTTAATAAAATGTATTGTGAACAGAAAAGTAGACTTTGGCACTTAGACCCCGGCAGGAAGTAGATCACCAAGGGAAGCGGTCCTACAATTAGGAGCGTCCAGTCTGAAGGAGACTTCCCCCGGGAGCCTAGACACTGATGGTGGTGATGAGGACAACAGACAGAGGGAGCACTTTTACAGTTTGACAGTTTACAAGTGATTGGCTAGAGAAGGGTGTGGCAGGTTATGATTGGATGAAGAGGAATATGAGTTAGTGAAGCTTAGAGAAAGCGGGAACCTGCTTGTGACTTCGAGGGCATGCTCTATGAGAGATACTCTTCTTGACTGAACTTTCGCTAAGCTAGCTGCACTTTTAAGAGTTGGATTAAAAGACCTTTGTGGATCATTTCTTTACGTATTCTTTCATTCTTTCATTTAAGATTCTGACCACATATTGTGCAGATCTGAAGGTATATTTTCATCTTAATGATCTGATTTAGATAATTTTAGAATCAGATTTGAGCAATCTAAAGACTGTGCTCTTGAAAAGATTGTTGGTGTTGTTTAACATTTTAATTTATGTACAATTAAATGTCAGCTGCAAATTAATTACAACCATGGGAAAAAAAGAAAAAAAATTATTGCTGGACAATAGTGTGCACTTTTATGTTAATCGATTGATTTCTGGTTTTATTTAACTATGTATGATGGTTTTATTAGTTAGAATTTCCATGTGCATGTACTTAACACAGCATTAAAGCTACACTGTGAGAAAACAAAAGTAGCACTTGACCTACAGGTTGATGGCACATTGGATTTCCCATGATTCTTTTCAGTCAGTTGCTTTAAAGTCACCACCATTACCGTGGACGAGCTGTCTGACAGCAAATGGATTGGGACCATAAGCAGGAAATATCAGGTACACAGTAAAATGTATCGAAAGCTTGCTAACATTCGCAACCACAAGATGATTCCCCTTACCAGATGAAATAAGGAAAGAAACCCCTGCTGAAATGAAGAAGAAATTTTTTTTTGAATTAGAATTTAACCTTTCATTTGCAAGAGGAAAGAAATATGATTTTATCTTTCAAATGTTGCATATTTCAAATGTTTACAAAAGTACAATTGATTAGATATTGATAAACATTAATACAAGTAAAAGCTGTGTACATTAGGCATTTATTTTTTATTTATTTTTCTCTGAACCATTCAGGGCAGTTTCATGGAGCTGATACTGCCGTCATCATTGTAATGGCAAATTTATAATCATTCATTTATAAACATTCATTAATGTATCCTTTTATGATGTTTAGTATAATCAT
>JBBPCS010004638.1:0-11146 GCA_037974645.1 Hollardia meadi | reverse complement strand
ACCCCCACCCCAACACACACACACACGCACACACACACACACACACACGCACGCACACACACACACACACACACCTTGCTCTCTCAACTTCACATATTCATGCATTGCCGGTAATTTTCATCCACAGCATTTCCTCTTAGACAAATCTGTCAGAGCCTGAGGCGAAGTCTCTCCGTCCTGTCTCGGTACGGAAAATGAAAAACCTATTCCCCTAATTATACTAAACATAAGTTTCTAACTTTTCCTCAAGATGCTCTCCACTTTGACACACTTAAGTTACACTTTTGTGATCTACGTATTAAAATGCAGATAATTTCCCCAGCTGTGGAGTGCTTCATTATTTTCTTTTTGTTTCTCTTCACTGCGAGTGGAGGAGTGTGTAGCCTATTAATTACAGTTTGTAAATAAAGCTGTAATCTATCTTTGAAATGAACAGCTGTCTGAATGCCTGGTGGGATGCTCCCAGGTGTGCTGTCTTTATGTCCCCCGCACCACCTAGAGATATTTATTCAAACGGAAGACAACAAAAGATGATGGGATATCATCTATCATGATCAGCGTTGATTTAAAGGAACAGTTCACCCCCTGGTTTTTGTTATGGCACACAGTAGTGCTCTCAGAATCCTTGTGTTTCACTGTTGATGTGAGTGCGGTGTTGAAACTCATCGTTCAACACATGAACAACGAGCTTGTGGGGAAAAAAATTGAGCTCTCGTGGTGCTATCCTACCCTAGCTCCAGACCAGAACGTCATATCGGACTCTATTGCAATATGGCAGATTAAAAACGTACAGGGTATGTGATGTTGAGTTTCCTTAATCGAGATAAGAGTTGTCGTGTCTGCGTTACTGCGAGGAGCTCTGATCGGCCTGATTTTAGATTGATGTTCTGTTTAAGTGTGTTTAAGAGGAGGTGAGGTGCTTTTTACGCTCTTAATAGTGTCTGCAGGTATTCCCCCCAGGTTCCACCGAACAGCCAGTAACCTCCATAAACAAGGTACCACAGCCTGTACGTTAGTCTGAGAGGCTAAACCAGGTAACAAATGAAGGTGGCTCAGATGGGTATCCGCAGTTTTATCAATAACTCTCTTCTCTAATGTGGACTTTTGTGACTGAACAGTAAAATAAACCTGAAACTAGAAGGGAGGGGGATAAAAAAAAAATAGGATTTTGAAAAGTTTAGCTCTTGGGGGAAGACCATGTTCACCGCTTGTAGGTCTGTGATGGGACACAGACTTGGATATCTTCCCTACCCATCCACCTTTACCACCCCTGCACTTCAATGTCCATTCAAACGTAGCTTTATTTTGTTTAACATTACTGCATTGCATATGCCTGTATATGTGTGCTTCCATAACTGTATTTTTCCATCTCTGTCTAGTATTGATGCGCTGGTCAGGTTGTTTTTTTTAATACCCGCACCCACGTGACCCGTTATGAGAGCCCATCTGCACCACCCGACCCGCAAAAATAAGTCCTAATCAACCACCCAAACCAAACCCGTCCCGCAAATCGCCAACTTTATGCATTATATTGGCACAACTGTCAGAACTGATGACAGGATGTGTGAGCAGGGCGTGGCGGCTGCATCGCTGGAGACATTGAATATGCAGTGAAATGCTGATTTGATGTCTAATTTAGCTGAGAATTGCATAGGTGATGTGGAAATAATAGGCAGGCCCCCGAATGTCTAGATGAGGGGCAGCTGGAGCCGCGCTGCTCCAGGGTGGCTCTGAGGCCGCCCGGCCGGAAGGAAAGGGGAGACAAGTCTGAGCTTCACGGTGCTGATTCTGCTGGTGGGAGCCGCAGAGCTCAGAGCCATATGTGTATCTATATGTATTCATGTCTACGTCTTCCTATTTAGTATTCTAGCTGGAGTGCGTCTGTGTGGCCTTGTTCCTTCCCTTTCTTTCCTCCCCTCTGCTGCCAACTTGTTCTTATCTGATGATGTTATCCAATGAGCAGCCAAATCTCCAGCATAGTGCAAATCTACCCCAGGGGAATCCTGACACCTTGTTATCATAGCCCATGCAGAGCAGCCTCTCCAGTGTCCTCTCTACATGACATTCTGTTAGGAGACAGAGGATAGGAATAGAAAGAGGGAAGCAGTGTTTAGTATATGCACATGAGAGAGAGATGGGGAGCTGTTTCACACTCCCATTTACGAGGTACACATTTAGCCTTCACACAGTGGCCTGGAGGGATTTGGAGGCCTGGCTTTCTTCTCCCTCGTCCGTGTGTTTGCCTACTCACTGCCTTTGTACTTGCTCTCTTCCAAACTGACCCCTTTTGCTTCTCATCCTTCTTAACCTCTTCTGGCATCTTTGGACATTTAACTTGGCCAGGGATCTTTTTAGCTCTCATTTTTTTTAAATTTCTCATCCAACCATGATTGTTTCACTCCAAGCCCACCCACATATGAAAACCTTATCATCTTTTTCCCAATTTGTCCCACTCTTGATTTCTCTTTCCAATGGATGTGGTGAAGTCCGCGCAGTCCAACTTGGTAACCATCTGTCCTGTTTTGAGGGGGCCATTTTGGATCTTCTCATTGATGATGACTGAGTAATACCAGATCTGTTCCCAGGCATCGTGTAGAAGCAACCCAGAACACCTGTGGCAGGAAAATTAATATCCTCTCTCATTCCGACCAATATGTCCATTTATCCAGTGCCACTTTACACCAACCCAGATATGACTGTGGCTATACATATCTTCTCAGCTGCTTCACTCTATTCTTGGTTGATTCAACTCAAATCACCTTCAGCACGCTCACCTGACAACAGCGTTCATGTGACACTGGAGCGACTCTGTGCAGCGTGTAGTTTTCCTTTGATGTGAGAGTATTCCTGATCTATTTTCCGTCTACACTGATGCATATGATTGACACTGGATTTTGCACCTGACAGGGACGTAGCCTATTTTCATGTTTGAACCGACATTACATAGCCTCTATGCTTCTCTTTACAAAGTCTGTCATAGCTATAAAAAACTATGTTACCATATCTGTGTTTTTTGCAATTGTCTCCATTTTAGGAAGCCTGCAGTTAAAAACATTGTTTTAATTGGCAGATTTTGTGAGTCGTGGAGCTGTTAAAAAAAAAACAAATGTTGGTTGGTTGCAAAATGTTAATAAACATCTTTACTCGGTGCCTTTTTATTGGACGCCAAACTTGTATTTGCATACTTATTGTTTTAAAGATCGGCTTGAAGTGTAAATAAACGCTTCAGGTCGTGGTTATGTCTGTGAGACGCGAGCCTGCACAGAGCCGGCGCTGCATTTATTAAAATATGAACGTGATCTGTTGCGTGAGAGGTGAGAGTAGAAGACGTGCGTGATATGTTTGCCATCTATGAGGGGGGTCAGGCCTCATTGAACAAGAATGGTTCATTATTACACAGTGTAGGAATTCCACCACCATGCATGCCTTTTAGCAGATATTCATCATTGTGAGTATTTTGCACCGCACCCTCCTTCATTACCCATCAACCAAACACACGAGTATTTTAAAGCACTTTGCAATTAAGCACTCCTAATATGTGAGGAGCGCCGCTGGTGGACCCCACTTTAAAAGCAAAGCCCTGATTAAAGGCGTACAAGAGGGAAAGCTCTCGCCAAATGCAGGGGAGGGAAAAGGGAAGGAGAAGGGGGGGAAAGATGGGGGGAAAAAATAGGAATAAAATAGGAGGATTACAGCAGCACCCCCATCAGCAAAATGTTTGATTTAGTTTGGTTCTGGCCACTTAAGCCCTGTTAGGCCTATTGTTTCCCTAAACCAATGCTGTAATCCCCCCCAACACACACACACACACACACACACACACAATGTGGAGCATGAGGTGAAGGAAGGAAAAGAGTCGAATCAGAGAAGAAAGACAAAGTATAGCCACCGTTAAAAACACAGAAGTGAGAACTACAAGAGGAAAAGAGGAGAGAAAGGGCATCCCCAATTTGTGAAAAAGCGGAATGCTACAGATACAGACTTAAGTACTACTTCTATTCCCCCTCAAACTCTTTTCACAGTCACTATTATTCTGTCTTTGTTTCACTCTCCTTTCATGTCTCTTCTCTTCATTTCTGGCACATGGTGGAAGCTAGCGCCTCTCCCCGTCTCCCAACTACAAAAGCTGCAAGAAACAATCTCCTCTGTCTTTCTACACTCGTGTGCCGTCTTTGGTTCTCTGTCTTTCTTTTAATGAGGTTAATCAGTAAAACTCAAAGTCATATCCCAGCTAGAAGTAATTAAGTTGTCAAAATAGGATCCTTTCAACTTCTCACTACTTCTGATGGAGGAACACTCATTCTTTCCCTCCTGCTGGCCCATTAGCATATTTTTTATTATCCATCATTAACTCAGCGTTGATACATTGTTCACTCTGCATGCATGTTTATGTGTGCAGAAATCCGTGTGTGGCCGCAGGCTGCATGGTTATCCCTTTGACCCACATCGTTTAGAACCCGAAATCTGCATTGGAAACACTCAGATAATCAAATGCACAGATTAAGATGCACAAGTGACGCTGGAAAACACAGTCAGGGTAAACAGACAGAGGCCAAAGACGAGAGAAGAGAGGATGGGAATGAGGAGACAGACGGAAGAGAAAAGGAGGAGCAGAGCTGGATGGCACAGGAAAAATTGAGCTGTATCAAACCATAATCCGGTTAGCGACGGCTGGGTGTAATCTCACTCATTAATACCATACTCCCAGTCTAATCTACAAACCATCAAAAGAGGGAACATTTTCCATGGAGGAGTTCACTCGCTTTTAGCGAGTTTCTGAGGATTCTTGATGCCTCATTTTCGCAGGCGTCAAACGTCAGACGGGTTTGACAGTTTGGCAGGCAGGAGAGAAAGAAAATAACGCACTTTGGAATTACAAATACCCCCGAATCCTGATTGCCAGCAATTAGTGGGGATAAACAAACTGTAGCATGATAAATACCAAATAATAAATCTGTGAAAAGTGAAGGGTTATCCTTGTGAAGGACTCAGAGGAAACATGCATTTTTCATGCTTTCTTGCAACATTTACTTCCCTGTTGTTAAGTGGTAAAAAATAGGGGAAATAGGCAACTGTGACATTATTATTATTATTTTAAAGCATCATGTACTGTAGCATATAGCATTTCTTTGGGACAGGTATCCACATACATTTGAATTTTCCCCTCTCTGTCTCTCTCTCACGCACCTATTTATGGATGTGTGCCCTGCTTCCGTCTCTCCATCTCCCCGACTCTCTGACCTATATGTATTCTGGTAATCCCATATATCACACAACAAAAAGCCCCCATGTTTGTCGTCTCTGAAGGTGATGTGCTCTGATTTCAATTGAATTCCTCTGACACCTTTTTGATTGAACTTGCCCGTGTAATACAAGAGCAAGGACACACTCTGGCACGGACGTACAAAGCCACTGTCACAGTTGCATTTCCTTTCTCTCCTACACGGGCACAGGCACGGGTACGAACAAACACAAACACAAATTGGGCTTGTCTGTAACAAAAGCGGCCCAGATGCGAGCAGCACAAGCCACTTGGTTGGCTGTAGGCATTAGGAAATCCAATATGGGTGTGTTAAATGAACGCTAGCAGAGACGGAGGCAGCAAGCGAGCGGCGGTGTACAGGGGAGGGAGGGAGCGAGGGACATAGACAGGAAGGCAGGCAGCTTGTTGATTACTGTGGTGTTTAACATTAGGAAATGCCAGAATGGAAATGGTGCTCATATCACCCTGTCAATTGCCTTGTTAGCCGCCGCCAGAGAGAGCGGGAACAAGTGACTGGGTAGAAGAATCAGCTTTCTAAAGTGGTTGGTTTAAATTTCCATTTGCCTCAGCAGGCATTGGGTGGTTGGGGGTTATACTATTAAAAAAGAAAAACTTACAGCCAAACCTTCAGTGCACATACACACTCCACACAGAAATACAGAAAACAAACCCATACACACAGAGCCCCCAAAAACACCACACAAACACCGTAGACCCCCCCCCCCAACGGGGTACTCTTGTACACAATCTATCCCTCACACATCTGCAGTCGCTGTCTTGCCAATCTCGGGATTCAATTCCCTGCAGTTCATTCTGCTGTGACACCGGTTGGTGAGGAGAGGCGAATTGAGCATCGGAACATTCCACAATGAGAAGAGAGAAAAGAGATAAACGCCTGAGAACGCCGGAAACGGCTGAGCGTCCGCGGTCATGATGAGGTCAGTGAAAACCTGCCAAAGCAAATCTACCAGACTCAATGCAGCGGAGGTAGAAGGGCACTCCAGGTTTACTGGATGTGTAAAAATGGATTCAAGGTAACTCTTTGGTAACTCATAACTGGCAAATGTGGTGTGCTGTGACTGAAAGCGCTCAAAAATGGAAGAGTGAATTGGGGATTTCTGTGATGAAATGAAAGCTTCAAATACAATTTTGTACACTTATAGCTAAAACTGATGCAGTCTAATACAATCCTGCAATAGATCATAGACACCATAAAGTTGACTTTTTTGCTGAAACAGTTTCAGGTGTTTCTATTAATTTGCCCACCCGATTAATTGCAAATTGTTTGCCTCTTATCGACCACTCAAAGTGCTCTGCCAGCGTTCACCCGGCAGCCGGCATTCACACAAACATTCATACAGAGGTTGAATCCACACCTCTCGAAACCTCTTTCAACAAACTGATCAGAACCTTTTTGACAGCAGGAATGTTGTTTTAGACTCGTTTAAGCTAGTTGTACCTACTGGTTTGAAATCCATTCAGAAATAATGAATGAGGACGGATTACCGCATGGGCAAAGTGGGCATGTGCCCAGGGCCCTGGAGCCAATGGGGGCCCCTTGACCTTAAGATTTTTTATTATCCTTTTTAGTATTTTGGTTTTTAAATATAGAATGTAATTGTGCAAACATTTGATGTGAGGATTGGAGGGATGTTTTACCATGTGCTTCTGGGATCGCTACACAACGGGAACTATTTGGGGATTTTAGAGTTCATATCCCAGTTTGACCCGTTTCTGGCAGAATGCATTGAAACATATGGTCAGAAGGACAGAGGGAGCATCAACACACATGCAGCATGTGAAGAGTTCATTGAGTTAATGGGAGAAAAAACAAGGCAAGTAATTGCAGAAGAGCTCTGTGATGCTAAATATTTCTCTGTCATTGTGGATTCAAGTCCCGACCTATCTCATGTCGATCAGTTAACATTTATCTTTGATTTGTTAGCAAGAAAGATTAAACAGTGGAACGTTTTCAGGCTTTTGAGCCAATTCAGAGCCATGCAGGATAAAGTTTTGCAGATTATGTCGTTGCCATGGCGGTCAGTCTTGGGCTGGACTTGATGATGAAACCCATTAATCCATTATGTGCCTTGTGTTGCCCGTTCTCTTAACTAAGTCAGCAGTCCAGAGGTGGGAAAGTATTTTTGATTTACTGCAATCATTGTACACATTCAGCTCTGCATCGACACATAGGTGGGGGTGAGTTTTTCGGAACTCTGTTATCCACACAGACTTAACATTAAAGTCACTATCAAACACTCGGTGGAGCTGCCGAGCTGACTCCACGAAAGCTCTTTGGCAAAACTATGGTAAAAAAGCGGAGGCCTTGGAGAGCATATCTGCAGATGAAAATGAGAAAAGAGACACCGTAAGTGAAGCCAGTACACTCGCTGTAAAATTGGAGAAACTGGAAACTGCATGTATTTCTGGCTAATTTCTATTAATGCTATTCTCACTCGTTTCCAAATGACAAGTTTGCAGCTTCAAAAAGCAGAACAAGACCTAATGACAGCAGTGAAGCTTCTCGGGTCTCTGTGTGATTTTGTGTCAGCACAAAGAGATCATTTTGCAGACTTTCAAAAGGAAGCGTTAGCTGTACCAGGTGTGAGCCTGACGTACAAACACCATCTCCGGCGCACCAGAAAGCGCAAGAGATTTGAAGATGTCAGTGCAGAAAATGGAGGTGTTTTATTTGATGGTAAAAGCTAAATCCAAATAGAAACATTAATGTGGTTATTGATAAGTTAGTCAGCTGTCTTGGCCACGGACTTGTCCAGGATTAAAAATGAACTACGGACAAGGATGAAAGAGAGACGCCTGAACATGCTGTCACTCATGGCCACTGAATCTTTTCTGGGAATCGGACTTTGAGGACTTGATCAATGACTTCTCTTCAGAAAAAAAAAAAAAAAGACCAGAAGAAAACTGGTGGTCTATGCCGTGTGGTTGTGAGATTTGCAACGAAGCTGTGCGCTTGGGGAGGGCACACGCTGTGCTTGTACTCTTTGCATGTTTAGGTAGGGGTCCATGGCGTGTTTGTGTGCAATGGGCTTCTGCAAAATTTTAAATGTGTGGAGAAGACTTTTGAACTCATTCTGAATGAAAAGAGGCACAAATGGACAAAACAGCTGCTGTGCAACTTGATGATAACACGCAGTATTTTACATGACGTTACGTTACATACCATTCCAACTCTCGAGGAATAACTGATTTCTGTGGCATTGTTGACCTGTGTCACCTTTATCCACATCCAATAACCAAAGGCCTCTGGGGACAGATGTTCATAAATATCACAAGAACAGGGGTCTATAATAATAATAACATGGTGGAACACAATCTGCCCCGGGGGATATCCTTCTATGAGAAACCTTAGCTCCTACTTACCCTCTGGAGGTAAACTCAGCAATAATAAATGTCCCTGACATCACTATGACTGGAAAGGGACCCGTTAAGTTATCATCAAGCCATCATGATGGCACCTCAAGACCTCAAGGGGGCAGTAATGATGCTCACTCCAAGGTAATTATTAGGGTTGAGTGAGTATCATTTGACTAAAATTTACATGTGATTAAGGAAAAACCTCATTGAGTAGCTGACTGAAGTTTATTAATTCAAGTTTGTCAATAGTTCACTCTCTCTTGTGATCAAAAACATTGATCTGAGGCTCAATTCTGAGGTCGCTGTGTAAATAGTTATATAGCAACTTCTGATCAACCCCCCGGCTTTTGCTTTTGACCATGCTTAACACTCATCTTGTCACAAACAGACACACACAAAGGAAAGGGAGAAAAAAACATGCAGATAGGCTGACAGACACATGACACACACTGCCAATGAGGTAAACACAGTCTGATAATTATGCATGTGGCTTGCTGTGGATGTGACACCTGTGTCCCGCCTCCTGTGTCTCTTTGGATTGGACAGCTGTGCTAACAGTACTGCTGTGCCAGAGTGCACACACACACACACACAAACGCACACACACACACACACACACATTGGACAGCTCAGTCTGGAAAAGCAATGCACACATACAGAACACAGTGAAACAATAGATAAAGACACTTGAATTAGAATTCTCATTTCTCCAAAGAAGCTATTTTTATATCGGAGTAACCAGATTACTGGAAATGACTCAAGCCTTAAAGCTGACTGCTTTAGCTGCCCTCCAGCAATTGTCTTCCTGTGCTATGTACACGGACAACCTGAATGGACAGAGGGCCCATTCCTACTCAAATTATATTAACTGAATAGTGGTTTAGCCGAGCACAAACACAAGCATGCAAATATTGCACAGTTGCCATGTACTGTATGCATTTCATCAAAACTTTCACATATCTATTATTATACATCTTTTCACAGGCCAGTATGTTTGTTAGCTATTAGTGTCTTAGCATCAGTGTTAGAGGCACTAGTCACTGAAAGCTGCTGGTTTGGTTCATTTCCACAAACCTCGCTATTGAACTCTTGATTAGCTGCACCACCTGTCACTGATCCGGAAGCTGAATGTGCATTATGCGTGCATATTGTCGTGTACGCTCGCGCTGAATGTAATATTTTGCTTGGTATTGCTACGTCTATATTTTTTATTATTCATTTGCTCCCGCGGAGCGCGACCGATGCGATATGTGAAAATAAAACGTCAAATACAATCCAGCATACAGTATATCGTGCCTTAAAATTGAACCGCTTGACATATGGTTTCCCATTGCTACAACCAGACACACACAAGCCTATTTAGACAAGAAAAGAATTGCTTTTTGAATTGAATTTGGAAGTGTATTTCACACGCCCAGTTAGGCTATAATTTATTACACCAGATGCCAGCCATTCAGTAATGTAGTGTTTCCATCCCCTAGGCATGTCGGGTCACATTAAAAATGTTCCTGATTTTCATGTCAAAGGCTGTCAGGGTTCGAATTTCATATGACTGTAGCTGTGTGGAGTTAAACAGAGTTATCTATATGCAGGGTCATATAAGCATGAGGAATGGGGACGTAAAACAGAACAAATGCTGTGCACTCACTGAATCCCTACATGTACCAGTGGTGCTGTGTTCTCTCACTGAAGCTGAAATTTGATGGCGGATAAACGGTTTTTTTTAATGGCAATGGAGAAAAGAAAGTACCTAATGTTATATTATATAAATTTGCAAATTCTTAATACTTGTTAAAAAGACTTGTGAAAACTATCAGGACATCTCAGACTCACTAAGTATTTTTTTTATTTATTTTTTTAAGGGGGCGGGGGTGCATTCAATTATAAATGTTTAACTGTGGTTTAAATCTTTCTATCTGGCCCAAAAATGAGATGATACGAGATTAATTACCGAAGTAAAGTCTGCATCCTCAACAGCTGAAGTTCCCGAATTTAGGTCAACACAACGTCATCCATGAATCCAGCATCCACTCCAACTTATATCTCCAGAATGTCCCGAGTTAATTCTCAGGGTGTATTCACGCCTGGCTTGTTTGGAATAGTTGTTTGAAAACGTCAGTTCGTTTGGCCATATGTGAACACAGCAATGGCACTTGGTTGCGGGATAAAACAAGTGGGCCGAAATTGCCAAAAAAGGTTGGTTTCTGCTCGCTCCAATCGAACCCTGAAGTGGTTTGTTAGTGGTGTTAAAAAAAGCAAATGAACCAACCACAGGATCTGATTGCAGATGTGTGATTTCAGCACGATTTCAAAAGCTAAACTACTAATTAATCGATGTGCTGATCACAAAATATCTTATATATCATATAAGTCATGTATACACTCACCGGCCACTTTATTTGGTAGACCTTGCTAGTACCGGGTTGGGCCCCCTTTTGCCTTCAGAACTGCCTTAATTCTTCGTGGCATAGATTCAACAAGGTGCTGGAAACATTCCTCAGAGAT
>JBBPCS010004637.1:0-11148 GCA_037974645.1 Hollardia meadi | reverse complement strand
TCTTGAGTTATGACTAAAAATGTGTTTAATAGGTCACAGTGACCTTTGACCACCAAAATCTAATCAGTTCATCCTTGGGTCCAAGTGAACATTTGAAGAAATTCCCTCAAGGTGTTCTCGAGATTTTAATTTGAACAAGAATGGGAAGGACGGATATACGTACGGACAAACAGACAACCTGAAAACATAATGCCTCTGGCCACGGCTGTCACGGAAGCAGAAAAAGGTAAAAGTTTGTGTTTTGAGCTTGGACAGAGTCAGACTAGCTTTTTCTACCCGCTATGTTATGCTATGCTAAGGCTAAACTAAGCCAAGCATAGGCTATTCACAAAATATCGAACTAAATTTCAAAATAAAATTTACTTTTTTAATTTCTGTAACTGTTTCATAAGAGTTGCTTAACCCATTTCTGAAACTTTAAAATTTCACATTTTTTGTATTGCTTATATTTTGCCTCTTTTAGTTATTTAGAGTGAAACAAGGTCCAACTCTGTTCTATATTCGGAGATATTAGGGGTGTTGCAGTTTTCAGAAACAAGATTCAAGCCCTCACATCAATAATTTTCTTACAGATATCTTCCCTCACAAGCAGAATTTTTCAAAACACAAAATGAGATTCTTAAATTTAAATGTAAGACTGCAGTAAATGGCCTGATACGATGTATAGCATTACCTTGTAGATGATGCCAGCTACCAGTGTGTACTGGCTCATGGCTGAGTTCTGATAGAGGTAGCAGGAGCCCTGCTGACCACACTGATCTTGCCACAGTAAGCAGGAGATGTCAATCACAGAGCCAAATGCTATGGGTCCTGGAATACCACCTGTGGAGAAACAGCAAGGGCAGATTGGACAAGATCATGGCATCTATGTGAAGAGAATAAAGCCCTATGGTAGTGATCCAGAGGTTAAAAGTAAAAAATAAACACACCTACCAAATGTGCGCACTACAATCCACTGGATGCCAAGTCCAAAGGATCTCTGGCTGTCTGGCACACACCTAAACAGCACAGATTTGGTCAGACATGCATCTCAAACCTAATTATGATATAAGTTGACTCTTCAGCTCCTTTCGCTGCTTTGGTATGGTCTGTTCCTCTGTACAACAATTTGCCCTGATAGTGCCTCTGGCTGTCACACCATCTTTTGGGATCATTACTAAGGAGTTGTTACAGGAGATCAACAGTGGCAACAACGTTACACTTGTACATCAATTAGGCAGAGAAGGTGACTGATGTGTGCCCGTTTTAGGGCATGCAGTTACATTTTTCATTCACTTATACCCACTGTGAGAGGACCAAGATCAAGAACAGGATTTCAGTGCCATTTTCATTATTTTTCTTCTTCCAAGAAAGAAAAACATACAAAATGAAATTTAATGAATTTCTCAAGTGGTTACTCTCTCCAATATTAAACCTGCAACTACAGTTTCTGGCCACTTAAGGAGCAACATTAGCATTTATTTGGAGTACCCTTGTAGCTCTGTTTGGTCTTGACAAACTCTACTATGTTCACCAGCTAGATGCTAACTGTGTCCGTGTGCTGGTCAGATAGTGTCCAGTTTGTTTTTAGAGATTTTTTCACTGAAAACAGCTGCCTGCTGCAGCTAGAAATGAGGAGAAGATTCCTTCACACAATCATATTCAGTACAACATAGTGAAATTTGTTCTTTGCATTTAGCCTGTCCCTGAGAAGCAGTGAGCAGCCATCATGTGGCCCAACTCCAGTTCTAAGCCAGTGCCTCATGACAGGAATCAAACCCAGCTGTGAGGTGAGCCACCATGCTGCCCAGCCCAGAAGGCAGACAAGAGTGCTGAGAGTGAATCAAAACAGTGAAGCTGCAGACTGAAGTTCCACATCAATGACCTGAAAGATGGTAAAAAGCTCCATAGAGTTGACGGGAACTGCACAGTTCCCTATAAGATTGGTTCCCTATATACTTACACTATACAACTCTGTCTGCCACTGGGCATGAAATTTCCTGGGACAATGAAGGCTGACTAGTGATTCTGTCAGCACCATGTCTAACTGCTATCATGTCTCCATTATAGACTAAATGAATGCATAAACTCACACTTTTGTCCTGTGTTGTTGGAAGTTGCTACTCTGAAGAGCAAAAAGTGATCCGGTTGTCTTTATGACATTGCCGCTAACAATAATACCACTTGGAATTAGTGATTATAGCTGCTAATCTTAAAAATGTTAACAATGTACTTTTTTCAATAAAGTAATCACCACCTTAGTCATTATTTAGTGGATTAAATGGCAAAGCATGAATAATGATAAAATGATCATTTGAATTTCACAGGACAGATACCAAGCTGTGAGAATGTTTCCAAAGATGTCAAATAATAATACCCCCCCACAAAAAAGTACCCTGAGACAGTGTGCCTACGAATTAGATTATACACACATTAATCCTGCTCAATACACATCTTAAAGTCTGATTTATGGTGAACACAAAAGTTTCCTCCTTCTGCAAATGAATGTAAAACAGCCTTGTTGTGCCCATATATCAATCACTCTACACCATACACATACAGTACAGTAAAGGCAAAACATCCAATTGAACTAACAATTAGAAAAAAAATTATTTTGAGTGGAGGGGCTTTTTAATGAAAGGACTGCAAAGTATTTTTTTTCTACTTTAAAACAGTGTTGCAGCATGCTTCCAACAACTGAAGAAGCTGGGGACCTGTTTTAAAACATATAAAAACAACCCCCTCCCCTCCAAAAAAAAGACAATAAAATGGCTAAACAACGCCTTTTCAAATCAATTTGGGATCTCAGGGCTTCTGTAGATTTGGATTAGAAACTTCACCTGACTTTCCATCAGCATGGGGCTGAGTATAATGACTGTATTTACATTTTTTGGTGCACTGGAGGCTTCAAGTTTCTACATCACACTTGTGTATGCTGAATATTGGACCAAGATTGGCTTCCAAACTATCTGTGATGTCACAAATCATGCTCGTAGTCCCGTCTCTTCAAATCAGATTTTCAGTGAGCACAGAGAAAATTTACACTTTGAGTAATGAATGTGAAAACAGTCTTATAGTGTCAGACTGTGCACATACATCATTCTACACAGTGAAGCTCAAACATTCAACTGGAGGAACAAGAAGAAAAACAGTTCTGACTGGAGGGGAACTTGAAGGTTTCACTGTGGCCACTCACCTGAGTGTGGCAGTGAGTGCTGGGATGCTACATAGGAAGGTGAAGGAGATGATGATGAAGAGGAAGGATAGGAAGGCTGACATGTTGTTGCAGGAACTGCCACACTTCCCTGACAGAGCGAAGCCCTCCTCACCCCAGGACACGTTACCCACCACACAGCTGCATCCAGAGTACACCTAAAAATACACATGCACACAGACACATATTGTCATAAATAACATACTGTACCAGATATGAAGTCAGTAGGTCATATGATAAAAACATTAACTCAACATACTTGTAAATTCTCATAAATCCAAAGTTCAATATGATATTCTATCATATCACTACATATCTTAAAGAATTAAGGAATTAAAGTCGTTTGGAGAAAATAAAATCTTCATTAATGTGCACCATTATGTCGCAAAGTTCCCCCCAAAAAGGAAAATGTTGGTGTGCAGTTTGATGCAGTTCTCCTTGGTAGCAGCATCTGTAAACATGTGCCAGTCTGTACAGTCAACGCAGTCCTGTAGAGCTGCTATACTGTATGTGGTTTCAGCTATCCACACTTTAATTTTGAATACTGCTTGTTAACATCTTATGCTGGGAAACTTGTGATACAGAGAGAAGTGTATGCCTCCTGCTACCAAGGTTGAAATAAGAGGGAAAGCTTCAGCATATGGGAGGAAATATTGTGACATACTGGGAGGAAATGATGCCACCTGTATTAACACTTTTTGGTGTCTTCCTTCACAGCTCTTTCTTTAAGTCACCCCCTAAGCACCTACACTTCCTCAGATTATAGTAAATCAAGTCTAACACCATGTGTATATAGTACCTGTTTGCCTGTGGAGCGCACAGTGTGGTTGATGGAGCTGCAGCCAGCGTGGCACGGGGAGTAATACATCATGCCGTCTGCTCCACACACCGGGTTGTACAGTTCTCTGACACAACTACAGCCTACATTACAACCCACTGTCAGGTTCTCCTCCAAAGAGGAGCTGCATACATGAGGAGGAGGAAAGAGAGAGAAATGGGAGGAACAGAGGGAGGGAAGAAAAAATGTGTGGGAGAAAAAGCGAGAGGAAGAACCAGAAAGAGAATACAATGGGGAGAGAAAGGAAGAAGGTAGCCATTTGTCAGCATTAAGTAGCTTGCTTGCTGATTGAATAATTTGTGATAATAAATATTTTCTGAAGTCACTGTATATGCTAAAGTTATCATGATGGTAATATTATGAAGTACAGGCTTTACAAATTGTCCATGAAGCAATAAATCCTGGTGAATGAACATGACTACTATCTACATGAATGTTTGGCAGTCCCATACTAACCATGAGTGTACACCTGCTTTCCTCTCCAACATTAAAATTCAAGAAATCTTTAGAGGATCAAAAGGTTTAATTAATGAACTGAAATGTTTCTTTGCAGACAGATCAGCATTTACCTTCAAGTAACCAAATATTCATAATAAAGGAGCTTCCTCTGCAGAGCACTTTGATTCAATAGCTACTTTTAGTCTTTACAACAGCGTTATAAAACCGAAACAACATTTTCTTTGCAACTGTAAGCCCCACCTGTAGTCAAGTCTCGCCAATGAAAGCGATGTTGAAAAATATTTGTCACCTTTTGTTCACAACGAAACTGAGACTAAAACTAAATGAAAAGTAACCTATGGAAACAGAAAGTATGACTTAATGTGTTTCAATTTTTGTCAAGTAAAATAATAAATTCAACATTACATTGTGTAAGATACAAAAGGACAAATAACTAATTACTGTTAATTAGAATGAGTGCAGAATTATGTTGGCTGTCAACAAACTTAATATTTACCTATATGACAGCTACAGGAAAATTATTACATTAATATTTCCCCATGTTTAAGCATTAGGTCACTATCTGTGCAAACTATTAAACGTCTTCAGTGTATGTAAACTATGCTGAAAAAAGTTGATGACCTTTTTATCTGTCTTTGACAGAGATTAAGAATAAATAAAAAAAATAGCCCATGAAAAGAAAAGTTATGATGCACAGTTTTCGTCAATGACGCTAATGTTTATGCTCTCTCAAAGAACAAAATACAAGAATTGTGTACTGAAAACCTCTATAGTCCCACTGGAAATTAGACAAGAAACAGAGAACAAAACATGCAGTCTGCTCACTGATATCTATAACTCAGAACTGTAAGCTAACGTTAATGCTAAAGATAACATACTGTAACATTACAACAAAGGACTGTGGGAGCAACATTAATGTTATTTTCAGGTGGTTATTTTTTGGGTTGATATGATATTTGTAGGAATCACAGCAGGAATAAGCTGCTCGTCTCAAGCTTAACAGTTACTACAAAGCAGAGTGACATGAGTACTGTATAAATAAACAATGATTGAATCTGGACTTAACAGATAAACCAAGCTTTTTTCATTGACCTTGCAATAGACGAGAACAACACCTGTAAGCTTTTATTTCATAAAAGTGAAATTATCATGGGGAAAATGAGTCTTACGGAATTTCACTGATAAAATACAATAGCTAAAACTAGACCTCAACTAGTAATAGTCTAATGAATAATTACTGACTAAAACTAATATAGGTTTTAATCACAGGACTTAAACTAAATTAGCATTAATACTGCTCACCTGTTTCTAAGGCGCAGCTTGCTGGGAATGTCATACAGGTGTTTGTACTGGTCCAGTCTGTGTTCTTCCGTCAGACCAGACAGGTATGGTGCTGTGACACCAGCCATGGGCACGTTGGGGCAGTGGAGGAAAAAGATGAAGATGGCGAGCAGACTGACCATTGCACACATCATGCAGAAACGGATGATGCCTCGACAGCGCAGGTTCAATCTCTTTACAATGTAGCCGCCCAGGAAGGTGCCCCCACCTCCTGCTGGTACCACCATGTATCCTGAAAGGGGGTGGAAAATAGCATTATTACGCAGTCAGACTGCAGTTCCAGTCCAAGACACTTCAAGGAAAATGCACCTTAAAACAAACAGTGATAGGATATCTTGAAGTGAGCTAGATTTTGATGGAGTTTGCTGTGAGTTTATCTGTGGAATGTTCCAAACAGGTGTTTTTGGAGCATTCCACAACTTTCCCAGTCTTTTGTTGCCCCTGTCCCAACTTAT
This sequence comes from Hollardia meadi, assembly GCA_037974645.1. Taxonomy (NCBI): domain Eukaryota; kingdom Metazoa; phylum Chordata; class Actinopteri; order Tetraodontiformes; family Triacanthodidae; genus Hollardia; species Hollardia meadi. The sequence goes on along the minus strand of JBBPCS010004637.1, from coordinate 4,862 downwards.
TTCAAACGTGTTGCTGCCATCAAACCCACAATAAGCATATATTTACAAAAATCAATGAAGATGGTCAAACATTGCATGTATCATCTTTGTATTGTTTTCAATTGAGTATATGTCAAAAAGGATTAGGAAATTGACACATTCTGTTTTATTCATGTTTTACACAGCATTCACGCTTTTTTGGAATCCGGGTTATAATATATCTTTTTTAAGGTTCGGCTAGTTAGAGGAAAAAACATTTTTTTTATGTCAGTGAAACACTAAAACATGAAATGTCTTTCAATGTTTTTCTCTCAGAATCATCAAAAAAGGTATATTTTCAGGACTGAAACTAGAATTGCCACCTTGCGTTTGTATGCCTCTGCGCACCAGTCAAGTTGCAGTTTACATCCATGCCTGTCAAATAATAAACAATAATGTAGTGACTGATAGAGAGCTTGGTCACATGGTGCAACAACAATCACCTGAAGCTCAATATCAACAAAATCAAAGAGCTTGTGGTGGACTACAATGCAAAGTGTAGATGTTGCAGCAAAGAAGCTACAAATTCTAAAACATGAATGCTTCATGAATACACATGTTCAACCTGACAGCACAGAAGATCTATACAATCAGCACAGTTTCAAGGTGGGCATCCAAGATTAGTGTCAGCAATTTAGTATCTGACCAAATGTGAAATATGGTCACAATCTCCCCTTCTGTTCCTGAGTTATGGTGTTGAATATTGGCCAGAAAACATGATGATGTCACAGCAAAGTTGACCTTTGACATTTTGGATATACAATGTCAAAACCTCATCATTGTTATAATTACTGTATGAATTATTATAACAATTATTATGAGTTATGGCTAAAGGTGTGTTTAATAGGTCACAGTGACCTTGACCTTTGACCTCTGACCACCAAAATCTAATCAGTGTATCCTTGAGTCGAAGTTAATTATTGTGCCAAATTTAAAGAAATTCCCTCAAGGTGTTCCTGAGATATTGTATTTACAAGAATTCAGCTCGAACAATGGATGAGAAATAAAAAACATATTCAGAGCTGAGATGGCTTTGAAATACAATCAAATTTTAATCAACAATTATGGTTTGCTGTGGACTGCATCTTTGTCATATATACATCTTTATTAGTCACCTACCGAACCATGTGGCGGCCTCTGATGCACTGAGACTGAACTGTGACTCCAAGAACTTTGGACCAAAAGTGGACATGCCGGCGATGAGGGTGGCCTCAGTAGCCCCAGCCAAGCACAGGAAGAGGAAGGTGGGATTCTTTAAGAGGAGCAGCACAGATCTGAAGAAAGAAAGATAAGACAGAGTAAGGGGTGTCAGTGTGTGCAACTGACTGAATAAAGTTTAGCTTCCTTTTTAATTAACCAAGGTAATGGTTAAAGCTGTAATCTCAACAGCCTGGAGACGTTCCTAATACAGATAAACACTATACGAGATCCAAAGATATATCCTTGTGTTACATAATATGTCACGATTATCGTCTTACTCTGTCTTTGTAATCCCCCGTGCTGCAGAGATGACATCACACTGTGGTTGCTGAGCTCATAGTAAACAAAGTTGTGAACAGCAGGGCTGTCACTCGTGTAATCCTCTGCAGTCATACACTTGTCCTCATGTTTCCATAACTTTGTTTACTGCACATCTCACATTGATATACCTCTCTATCTAGCTCTGGCTAGCTAACATAACACATGGAATTCCAGGAAGAAATGGCAGGTCCAAGCAGTCATAAAGCTAAGCCACCCTTAACATTAATAACATCAGCATAAAGATGTTAGCTTACGTGAAAATCCTGCTGTTGGAAAGCACAAGTTAAGAGCAGGATATTAGTAACATTACCGTGCACAGTATGAACTTCCTGCTGTTTACTATCAAAATATACCAGCAACTGCCAAGTGTCTTATGTTAGGCTACTGTAAAACAAACTGAAATATTACTTCAGCTACAGGGGACCATTAAGAGACTCTGCACACCAGTTTGTGATTTTTTTCCCCTCTGAGATATTACATAATAGTTTAATGCATTTTTTCATCTAAAGTCATCACTCTGCACCTCTATCAGTGGCCACCAAAAAACTCTGAACAAACACAAGACAAGCCTGATAAACCTTTGCAATTTTCATCAAACATCCATAAACAAGCAGTGTGAGCTTTGTGTTACCTTATAACATGTGTTTCCTACTCACCAGTTTCTGTTATCATCAAATATTGCGCTTAAAGAGATTTTTGATGGAATGACAATCTGGGCCTATACCTGCATCTACATCTACCTTGTATAATCTCAGAGTGAGATGACTCAAAAATCAAGACGCCTAGAAAAGGTGAGGTATAATCTGTCACTCTGTCAATGGTTAATGAGCTGCTGGAACAGCAGTGAATTTTTACAAGGAATTTCTTGAGCAACAAGAAAGAGTTACAGATCATGTTTACAAGTGATTGTTGATTCAACGTGATCTCATGGGATGGTGTATGAATGGCACGCCACTTTTAAGATAATTACGTGTGTCATTTCACGCATTTTAAGCTTTCCGCGTTTTTTTAACGTTGTCTGCATTTTATGAGTTTTAGACATGCAGGAAATGACTATGTCAGGTGACTTTCATCATGTGACATTTGTTATCTTAGTCACATGACCGACCACCACAGTTTGGTTGAGGTTGGGCATAAAAACAAATTGGTTAGGTTTAGGAAACAAAACAACTTGAATAGGTTTAAGGAAAAACAACAAAGACAGTGGCGTGTTATTCATTTGGTGAGACAAGGCTGGTTGATTCTACTGTATGTTTGCCCGCATTGACAGTTTTGTTAAAGATGTTCTGAACACATCCAAAGACATTCAAGACCTTAAAGGGAGCCTCCAATTTTCACAGGCAGACTTGGATGACCTGAAAGCCACCAAAGCTTGCAGCACTGAAAAAAAAATCCAAGTTATATCTGACAGCCTTGATGATTACCAAACCAACATAAACAATCTGTCTGCAACAATTGATTATTTGGAGAATCAGTCAAGATGAAACAACCTGATGATAGATGGAGTGCCAGACTCAAAGTCAGAATCTTGGAGTGAGACAGAGATCAAGGTAAATGGTAAATGGACTGCAATTATAAAGCGCTTTCCTAGTCAGCTTGACCATTCAAAGCGCTTTACACTACAAGTCAGCATTCACCCATTCACACACTGGTGGCAGTGACTACCTAAAGGCAAAGAAAGTATTCTCTGACTACCCCAAAATAGACCCTAAGCTTATAGAAATTGAAAGATCTCATCGTACTGGTAAATATGACCAAGCTGGTAGTCCCAGATCCATTGGGATTTACCTGCTTTGATACAAAGACAAATAAGAAATCCTGAAGAGAGCAAAATCCCTCGAAGGCACTAATATCCTCATCAACAAGGACTTCTCTGAAAATGTTCATATGAGACACAAGGAACTGCTACCAGAGAGGAGAGGAAGAAGGGGAATGTTGCCTTTCTGAAATATCTGAAATATGATCAACTAGATGTGCATTCTCCCCAATCCAGTTTAATCTCAGTTACAAAAGGTCACAGATCTCTATATAAAAAAAATACTATCACATATATGTTATCATGTGTGATAGAAATTAGGCTTAATTAGCAGATTTGGCCTTTAATCCATATGATCTTAATGACAGCAAAGATATGATGACAGTTTTGACCCAGATATTAACTTAATCAATTTAAGAAGGGCCCAAGGTGTATGCAATTAAACAACGAGGTGGAGTTTCATAAATTCTCCAGTAGTTTAGTAGAACATTACTAAAAAAATATTTTTTCAACTCTCCACCTTAACAGACGTAGTTTACCAAAATATTATATTATATTACCATCTAACCAATTATTTGTCAAACTTAAATCATGCATTTTCAGTGCAGGTTCTTGCTCTATCAGAAAAATGGCTCAATGATGATGTAGTATCTTTCTAAAGGGTGGAGGAGTTTCAATCTTTGCTGACAGCAATCTTCAGATTATTGAGAGGAAAGAACTCAGCATTAGTTTAAATGATAGATACAATTGAGGTTGAATCACTTTTCATAGAAATACCAAGTTCTAGTACTTTTGGAGTGCAAAGTGTTATAATATTATAATAGTTATAAGTGGCTCTATTTATTGTCCATCTAATACTGATGTTGTTATCTTTAATGATGTTCTGTCCTCTTCTCTGGAGTACTCTGGAGCATTAAGGGAAAGGCATGCATTCTTCTTGGAGACTTTAACATTGATATGCTCAAAACTGAGTCTAATTTATCAACTGAGTTCTTGAATATTCTTTATACACTTTACCTTTACTCTCGATAACCAGTTCATCTGCAACTTTGACTCACAACATATTTGTAAATTGTTTTGAGCAACTCTGGATTAGGGCAATTTTCTAACAAAAACTCGCCCACAAGAAAAACCTGATGTCACGATGAAATGTCATAAGTTCACAAAGAAAAATGAGGATTTGATGAGGATTTCACTAATCCTTCTGATATAACAAATGGTTTCATGGGAGCAGGTGCTCAATCGTCATGATTCTGAATTAGCTTATCTAACATTGATGAATATATTTACATCTATATTTGACAAATGTTTTCCACTTGTTCAAATTAACAGTCAATGTAAGTCTAAAAACTATAGAAAAAATATTTTTCAGAAAAAAATGAACAATCCTTGTTGATATAAAAACCACACGAAACCTCAGAAATAAATAGACCTCTACAGGCCTCTATATCTATTCCATCTCCGTTGTCTGATATAATAAATAATAATAATAATCACTTTCTCTCTCCACTGTTTCTCCGTAATTATGGTTATCATATTCTAAATACAGCGCACTTCTCTAATGCTC
>JBBPCS010004636.1:22481-35643 GCA_037974645.1 Hollardia meadi | reverse complement strand
CTCTAGATTTCTGAGGCAGAGCTTCTCTCTCTCTTGTCTGCGCTGTGTACATTTCTACTTGAGTTTTGTACTGTATTGTATTGTATTGTACTTTACTGTGAAAGATGCGTGTGAAACTGCTGTTATCACTGTTCCACTGTATCTATAATTATAATTATTATAATTATTTTTGTCCAAACAAAAGGTGACCTCTTGTAAACTCTTGATCAAAGGAAACAAAGGTATCAAAGGCATCAAAGGCAATGGAATGTTATGACATCATAACATGACATCATTTCCTTTGATGTCCCTCCTTTGATGTTTCATGTTGTGACATCATTGCATTCCATCACTGACTCATTTTTCTTTCAATTCTTTTCTTTTTGTTCAATTTTTAACTTTATTAACAAAATGTGCTTATGACAAGACAGCTTAAACAAAACGGAATAACATAATTTTTAAGAGATACAAATACGATCAAAAGTACCTCATGAAAATTTTACAGTAACAAAATTAAATACTTTTTTTAAAAATAAATACTGTGGCAGAATCGGGAAACCTGACTACCTTATTATGTGTGATAAAATAAAGAAACGGTAGGGCTTTTAAGGTTTAAGGAAAAAATGCTCTTGAGTGCTGGCACATGTAGGATCCAATGTTTTAGAGCTTAACTCAATTTTACCCATTTCTTTTCAATCTGCCTCTCCTACACCCTTCGCTGAAGTACCCTTTGATCGAATAGCAGAAACAGAGCTTATGAGATTTAATCTGCTCTGTGAGAGCTGATGATTGTACCAAGGCTGTAAAATTAATTTAATTGGTGGCTTTAGGCTTTCTCCAACGTACAGGCAAGGTAAGGCAGATTTCAACCCAAGCATCCTTTCAGTTTCAAATCATGTATTTGCTGATGTATATTCAAGAGCAGCGTATGTTTTGTCAGCCACAATCCTTAATGAACTAATCTGTGGACAAGAAGTCAAAGCAAAGACGAGACCTTGAAGCCATTCAGCCCTCCTTTACACAAAGCCAACTCTCTTGAATCGCTCTTTTCCACCCTACAATCACTCTATCATCAACATCAAAGGAAGCCAGAATGGATTTTGCTTTGTGAGCCGTAGTCATCAGGGACGAACCCCACCCACCCATTCCCCCTCATCCATCTAAACTGCAACCGCAGAGGTGAAGAGGATGCCGGGTAATCAATATTTTTGATGCCTCGGACATCTTCTCTGATGTGCTGTTGTGGTCAATGTCGAGTTTTCTCTCCCACTTCTCAATCTCCTACGTCTGTCACCCATGAGATCGGAGTGTTGCACCTGAGGTGCACGCAGGTTGACGCATTAACTTCAGCTGAAGGAGGAGATCGATGGGGAGCGAGATCACGCACCAACTCCTAATACTCTGCCCTGTATTGATGTCTGAACACAGCTGTACAAAACAGAGTGCACATGTGACGCATTTTGTCTCTGAATGAGATATCTAGAAGGAAACTCAGACACTAGACACTTTTTAAAATATTAAGTTGGACAATTCAAAATCTTTTGCAGACTGGATTATTTTAGTTTAAGACAAACATGGAAATATTTCATGTGATAAATAAATTGATTTATTGATGTATTTTGAAGGCTTTGAGGGATCAACATTTAGGTTTATTCTCTTGTTGGAAAAAGCAGCACTGAAAGTTTTATCAAAAAGAAAGAGGCTTTAGTCTCCACAAACATTTTTTTTTTTCAGCCAAGGATTTAAGGTGTTGTAGCTTTCCGTTATCATAATTTCTTATTCTTCACTTATGTTAAAAACTATCAAATGATTAAGCCATTCTGCCACAATATTTGACTTGGTATGGAAAAAGGAGTGGATACTCGACTGTGACTGGGGGTATTGCTGACCGTGTGTTCTTCGTCTGCTGCAATAGTTACCATTGACCACTGGATGGCAGTAAAACAACGAGCAATCATCAGGATTGAAGATAAATGGCAGGCAGAGGCAACCTAGGAGGGTCCTTCATGTGTGCAAAAGTGGGTTTCAACCATCAAACTCTGGTTGATGCAATCAGTGAGTAATACGCATTATTTGCAAAATGTAGCTTTGGGTTTTATTTTATTTTATTTTAGGCGAAAATACATGGCTGCAAATATATATGTACTGTAAATGATTCTACTTTCATTATAGGAAAGTTTGGTTCATGGTTTCAGTTCAGATCTAATGAAGTGACATCTTAATGCTACAGCATACAATGATAATTAAGAAAATAATGTGCCTTTGTGGAAGGCCCATTCAGACAAGCTGGATTGCCAACCAGGCCTTATCGCCCAACATCGGTGGCTGACCTCTCGAGTGCTCTTGTGGGGGGCAGATGAGTGCCAGGTTCCTAAATCTGTCAGAATGCCTTCCCAGAAGAATGTAAGCTAGCAGCAAATTAATGCCAAATGAATGTATCACATGCGGGTGTAATGCTCAGGCGTCTACAAACTTTTGGCCATGTAACGTCTCTACATTCAGTTTGATACACTTTCTTTCAAACCCGTTAAGCACGCCAATAAAACATCCCTCGTATCAACCTGTGTTCTACAGAGTTGCTGCAAGCTAAATGTTCCATGTGATCTTATTATAGATAGCACAACAAAGCGGTGCCTTTAACATGGCTGATATCATGACTACAACATGTGTTGAGACGGACATGGTGACTGGAACTGGGCCAAGGACACAGCTGACAAAATTGTTTCTGTGTGTGTTAGGTTGACAGGTTGTGGGAAGGTCAGCGACAACAGACACATACTGACGCTCTATAGACACTTTTTGTGTGGATATGGGTTGACGCTGGTGTAGGGGGTTGACGCTGGTGTAGGGGGTCACCAGGTTTGCTTGTCCGACCTCTGGACCTCCACCAGTGACAGTACAATCCTTTCTCTGAGCACCCGACCGACCAACAGCCACCCTGCTAATGTTTCTGCACGTCTTAGCTGCTCCAAATACCGCAGCAGAAGAAGAATGAGAGCAGTATGAGGCATGTGTTAGGGTCATGGCTGCACTGGAGGTAATGTGTCTCAGGGGTTGTTCTGTTGCATTTACTGACATTGTTTTGGCCAGACAGGAGTGTCAGTTTTAGCTTAGCCTATAAGTTAAAACATGTAATCCAGTATTTAGTATTTACAACTTAGACGGAGAGTGTGTTAGTCCCAGGATAACATTTTAGATGCTTTGGAAATAAAGAAAGCACACAGCTCACAGTGACAGAGGAGCTCCCACAAGAAGTTTTATTAAAGATGCTGAAAAGTATGCAAACAGGAAAACATTTAAATCATGAAGCCATCATCAATTCTTTTATGTCCCGTTTGTCTCCTTTTCCTGTTCTGAGTTTTTGAACCTGTGCACCTGAGACACATTTTGGACTTGAACAGGATATTTTATCAACTGTGACTATGATCATAAATCACTGTATCATATAGGTCAAATGGAAGGGACTTGCATTCTGAGTTAATGTTGAATGACGGTGGCGAGAAGATTGAAGGGTTTATGTCATCCGAGCAGGGTTGACTTAAGTCAGGTCTTGGCTGGGTCGTGGAGCGGTCGTGTTAGGGATCAGAGGTCAGGTCAGTGTGTCTGTTGTGGCTTCCAGCATTCCGTCAACCAGACAACAGCTGAGCAGTGTAACAGCTGCTTCATCAAGGTCAGCCTGTGTTTGTTTGTGAATGACTCATTTTCTCATGAAGAAAAAGCTCAGGGCGCAAAACAGACACGCCTTGGATTGTGCAAAAGTAAAACAACTTGAATCAGTTGCATTTTACTGAACAAGATGTAGCAATTAAGTGTTTTTATTATTACAAAAAAACAGCAATCAGGAAGCATGCATCAAGATAAAGTACACGGCAGCGTTGTCACATGAAAACAAAAACAAAAAAACAATTTGAAGATTGAGGCAGGGTGGCTGATTTTTGGTTCATTGTACAATGTTTGTTACGTATAGAGCTATTTTATTGTGAACATTTTTGAATGTTCAGTTGTTTTTATATCCTGTGAACCCTCCTGTTTCATCGTTTCGTCAAAACATCTGGAGCCTTTATAAGTGGATGTTCAGCAGTTTTTGTCCAGTGACAGTAATGAATGGTCACCCAGTCAATTATACCCATGCCCTCTTGTCTTGAGAGTCACTGCTGTCAGACTGTTGGCCTGAGTTTGCCCCAACTGGAGTGTACTGGCCCAGCTTTTTGCCCCCCATAGGTGTTGGCACCCTGGGGTTTGGTGGTTGGTCAGGACGAGGGGACAATGGAGGTCTCAGGTGGCTGTGGAGGACAAAATGAGTTGGTACTGGAGTGCTCACCTTAGGTTCTTTGCTCTCAGGCTTCTTGTCAGATTCACCAGTTTTAATTATGGCTCCACCGTTCACCTTTGTATGAGGAGGTTCACCATTTGGCACAACAGCAGCAGCAACAGCGTGTTTTTCATCTTTGAGACCGTTCTTTGAGCTTCCATTCAGGCTGATTCTTCTGGTTAAAAGAACGTCGCTGTCTTCAGCCGTAGTTGTCGTCGTAAACACACTGCTTTGCTCTCCTTTACTCATCTCCTCCACAAGCATCTCCCTTTCCCTCCTCCACATCACCATCGCCTTCATGGAGCTCACCAGATCAACCAAACTCAACAGGATGGACAATGAGGCAACACCCAGCATGAAGCTGAGCATTAAGGTCTTCTCAGTGGGTCTGGAGATGTAGCATTCCACCCCAGATGTGCAGGGAGCCTCGTAGCAGAGGAAGCTCTTCGGAACGGACAAACCAAAGAGAAAAAACTGGCCTGCACCGAAAACCACTTCTAGAAGGATCCGGAGAATTACAACCTGGAAGTAAGCGCAGTAGAAGCGTGGCCCTCCCCATTCACGTGGGAGGTCGTGAAGTGGAGCTTTGTGCAAGGAAAGTTCCCTCGATGAGCTCGAGTTCTCAAGGCTGAAAGGTGAACCACCTCGGCTCCTGTCGTAGTAGAAACCTCCAGAATTGGGATATGACAAAACTTTATGCATGACATAGGTTGCAAAGAGCACATGGGGAAGACAGAGGAGGATGAGGTGGAAGAGCCAGAAGCGGAAGACAGATACTGGAGCAAACACGTCAAAACACACATTGGAGCAGCCTGGCTGGATGGTGTTGCAGATAAATCTTCCCTGCTCGTCACTGAAGAGGGTGAATCCGGCCAGCAGGAGGACAAGCAGACGTAACACCAGCATCAACATCCACCAGGTTTTACCTGTAATGAAAAAGAGATGATCAAGTAATAATGACGAAAATTAAATGAAGATTAAGTTAAAATGATCCCACAGCAGCCAATTATGGATTACATCAAGGGAAAAGATAATGTACTGTATATATAACATAGTCAAATTTATCAGACATGACACAATGATGGTGATCCAACAGCAGAAAAGATAAACAATACATAAAATATGATGATTTACAAATACATGAAAATAAAATCTATAACAAATATAAAGCATCAGGATGAAATTGCACAGGGAAAAACACGAATGTCAAGATGGAGAGAGAAAAGAGCTTTTTTTAAATGTAGATATATATATATATATATAATTTGTTGAAGTTTATTTGGGTTAACAAATGTCTATCACTGCTTAATTTTTCAAATTGTTAACTCACCTATAAAGGAGACATTGTGACTGATAGTGATGAAGAGTAGATCCATCACTCCCATCTTCCCCAAACTCTCAAGAAAAGCTTCTTTGATAACTGACAAATCCAAAACGGGCGGGAGTTCCTGAGTTGCTGTCCCCTTCAACACTGTTTCAGAACTGCAGTGCTGACACTCACAGCCTGCCACTAAATGCAGTCACCTCTGATGTTTTCTTACTGCTTCTCACTCTTGTCTGGGGAGGCCAGGGCCTATGGAGAGAGCTATTCTTACCATGCTGCCATCAAAGCATTGTTGGGATGTCAAGGTACCAGTCAACCTTACTGGAAGCTGGAAACTTAAATCAGATCACATGGCACTGAGTCAAAATTCACATTAATAAAATTAATGATTGTTATAAAGACTTGAGATCAGTGGCAGCTTAATCTTAATGCCAATGCTGTAAAACAAAATACCCCTGTTGTTACTGTCATTGTACAAAATCTGCAAATCGGTTTTTGATTATTAGACAAGAGCATTTTCTTTTATTAAAAAAAACATAAATGATTCACAATTAACCTGCCTGTTTGTTTTTTTTCACTCTTTACACATTGTACAGTGTTCATTCGTAAAATATTTATATTTTAGTGCTTTAGTTTTCAAGACAAATGAGAAAAAAAACATGGAAACCTGATCAGTTGTTTGCCAGTAGCAATTACATTTAAGTTAAATATGGAAATACAAAATAATCAGCAGTTTCAACACTTGGATCAGCAGTTTATCTTGATAAAATTACCAGTGTAAAGTGTACTGTGTAAGTGTGCTGAAATGATTTTTAAACTTTTTAATATTTGTCCAGATTTTGTGTGTTCTGCACAATAAGTCTGGGATTTAAAGGCAATGAAAAGTATACATTTGTGGTGGATGAACCATTCTTTAAGTGATCTGGACCATTCTAAATGTTGAGGCATGCACCATGGCTGGTGCCTTCTCCCTGGCATTTTGCTCAGGACAGATGGAACAGATATGCCGATATATATATCGTGTGACGATAGACAAAAAAAAAAAGTTTATCGTTTCATATTATGCGCCATTGTTTATTCCTTCTGGTTGCAAGTTGCAACGCTTTACTTTCTTGCACACGGCACGGATGCAGTTAGGACATTTTCAATTAGGCAATACCATTACCTGACCCATTCTACACATGTGCATAGGTCAGGTGCCTAACACCTGACTGATGGGTAACTCTGGCCCTCAACAATCCCCAACCAGTCACACATGCACTAGCATTCCTTAGCAAGGTGTGAGTGTATTTTTAGCCACTGGGTTTTAAAAATTGAGAATGCCGTTTAAACCCTTTTAGCCAGAGACGATTACAGGCATGGATGTATTCCTTTAATGTTAAATTATTAACATCAGGCAAACTGATTTTTAATATGGCAGCACTGTGAAAGGGTCAGCTATAGGAAATAAAGACACTGGGGGTGGCAGCCATTGAGCATGAGGCTTGTGAGATTTTTTTTATTTGCGATTTTCCAAATTTACTAGATGTCAAGTATTGTTCTATAATACTGAATAAACAAAAAACAAAACAGCGCTGTGAGGACATCCTCTCCCGACCAGCATCTAATACAGAGTGTGCTTGTTAGACCAGTATACCCAGCTGTTCGCTGTGATTGTAATGTTGGTTTGAGTTTTTCAGCAACAGTATATTTTTGTCCTAAATACATTTGCAAGGTGCAAAATAACCCTCCATCAACGTATTGGAGGGTATTGGAGGCAGAAATCTCAATTCCAATAGATACCACTACACTTTTTTTTTTTAATTTGGGTGAACTGACCCTTTAAACCACAATGTCCTGACATATAGTTCACTGCAATGCTCAAATATCCACTAGATGTCAGCAGAGAGGTGTGCTTACTCTACTCAAAGCCTCTATGGGGGCTTCTGAAATTTGAATTAGCTAGACGAAGTCATGTCAGAATGAATATTCAATCACAGCCTCTGGAAAACATGCTCTAGTCTTTATTTCTTGTTATATAGTCTGGAAAAAATATGGTAGTGATTGCTTGATTTCCAAAACAGGAATGTATCAGTGACATCTGTGGGAATGTTGTCACAATTCTTTATTCATTCTGGCCCCATCTGCAATTTGTCACTTTGTCATGATTTATGTTGCAGACCTCAGTGTATTCAAATGAGGACCATCACACTAAATCCAAAGATTACCGACTACCTGAGTATTGAGAGGTACGCTAGAAATACTGTAAACCTTGGACATCAAGATTTCCAAAGGAGAAAACTTGCTAACACTGTTATTATTCTATAACTGGCAACTGGTCACATAATCGAGTGAAATAAATAATATGCTTCACTGTGAGGTTGCAGGGCCATCTCGAAGGCGGGTTATGTTGAAACTTTCAAAATGTGCAAGACGCAGATTGTTCTGGATAAAACCAGAAAACCCATCAGAGCCGATACATAAAGAACAACAATGCCATGCCTAAGGAAGTTTTCAAGGCTGTCTTATCCAGGACTTTCTTGATTGCCCCAAAGTTAGATTTTTCTGAACAGATGATGTAACTTCTCTCTTTCATGAACAGAAGTCTTGAGGCACTGTGAAGGCATCACGCCAAGTTAGAAACCTCTCTGGTGTTCACCCCTCCTCCTAAAACTACAGGTGTGATTTCACTTTGTTTCCTCCAGTTTGAAGGTGCAGGGTCCGAATGGGTGATTTCAGGTTTCAATCACTGCTCGTCCAAGTCCCATGTCTCGGTATTATCTGGGTATCCAAACTGAAGTTTCCTAACAGAACCATGTTTGCTCTGTTTCAGTGTCTGCAGCCTGATGCCAGTGTTCAGTACGTGGCAGATTAACAGTGGTTAGGAGAGGATTGCAGGAACCCATCTGATCCCACAGAGATTGTCCATGCTGGCTGAACGCTTCCTTGCAGTTTTCTTTACGTCCTTGTACTTGTCATCACACAACCTGGAAATAGCCTGAAAAGAGGACATGGACAGGGTTTTTAAGAAGTAACCTAAATTCTACTTTCAGTATCCACAGTAGTTTTCTTTGATGCACAATCATTAAATGAACTAACGCTCTTTAACGAAATGTTGTTCCCTGACTTGGGGTTAATCTTGGGTTAGATTAGTAAAGACTCTATTTGTAGAATTTTTATGTAAATATAGCATCTGTAAAATTATTCTGATGGCATGTGAGGTGTCCAATCTTTTTTTGTGCAATCGTATCAGATAGGAATACACCACAGAAAGTAAATTGAAGATCAGTCACCTAAAAATACTTATACTAGAATAGTCAGTGTGAGCAGACAGCTGAATTGAAGCACCTCTAGTCTTTGGGCCTTGTCTCTGCTGAGCGGCTCCAGCGGGAAGCTGAGATTGTTGGACTCTGAAAGCGATCGTAGGTCAAAGTAATACTTGGCGTAGACGCTGGACGGCACGTTGATGTTGAACTGCAGCAGCTCCAGAAACTGGCGCTCCAACTCATTCCTGTTAGAATGAAATGAGGTGGAGGTTCACTCATGAACTCAAGATTTTCTGCAAGACGAAACTGCTGGCACCCTGTAATAAATAGGAGGCCACACCTTTTTCCTCCTAACTATGGGTGTTCATGACCTGGTAACTGGGAGGTTTTAATGCAAGTAGTTATCTTGCTAACTACCAAAGAAAACAGTGAAAAATTAAGAAAAGATGAATGCTCACTCACTATATTTGTGTTCACATATCAGGTTAAAGAGATGAGCAGAGATTCATTCCTCTTTTCGTTATTTTCAGTTTGTAGTCCCATCTTGAATCAGCTGCACGTCCGGGAGTTTCCCGGAGCAAACATCCTGCTGTTGACCACTAAAGGGTCAGCAATAGCTGGCTAGAAGGATTTTCATTTCCTTCACACATTGTTTTAACGTTTCCAGGGATGAATACCAGTGACCTGTGATGATGGCATTTTGAATGTAAGGCCAAATCTAGCAGAAAAATAATTTGTTGGATTCATCATCGTCCTTTTTGGTCCAATTTCGAGCAAATCCCAAATAATCGTGAACCAAAGCCCTACGCATAAACCCAACCCTTATTTCTTAACTGGATATAAACTCACATGTCCTCCACAGTAATATCCTTGAGGATCTGGCAGTAGTCGACGTTCCAGACGGCCTGGTCGTCCCAGACCTTCGAGGCAAGCAGGATAGCACCCAGGACGATTCTCTTCCAGTTACCCGGACAGATGTCGATCTCCGCATAGGTCAGGAGCCTCTCCAGGTAGACCTGCACAATGACACGGACAAACGAGACATCGCTGCAAACTGGGTATGAAATTAAGCATGCTGGCCTCGGCATCTCAGTCCTGACTTCCTTCTAAAGGTGTGTGCCGGAGAGCGTCCTCACTCACTGCATCACCATGTGGAAGGGCGCATGGCAAAACGTCAGTATGTGACGAGCTGGGAACGAGTAGGTGTTGCAGAGAAAGGCGCTGCAACGGGTGGTTAAGTCTGCACAGATAATTGACAGCAACCTACCCACTATAAGTGACATTTACATCAGCAGGTGCAGGAATAAGGCTTCCTGCATTGTGAAGGACTCCACCCACCCTGCAGGCAGGAGGTTGTGCAGCAACAGGGCCAGAACCACCAGGCTAAAGAAGAGCTTCTTTCCAGAAGCTGTGAGGCTGATAAATTCGGAATCACACTACTGTAGCGCACTAAGAAATTAGTTGTGACTGCTGTAGCTCGTAGCTTTTGTTTTATTACTGCTTTTCTGAACCGGAACCTGAGTGTCTAATTTTCTTCCCTTTCATATACCAACATGTTCCGGAATGACAAGAAACCTCCGTGAATCCATGAATCCTTGAAGGGAGTGGGCAATGATATAAATCGACGAAATTCTCAAAAGCTATGAATAACATGATGATCTGATGATACATTAATCACCGGTGTCTGAAACATACCGACACACACACACACACACACACACGCGACAAGGTTTTTCGGATACACATTCTCGTCACCGATTTGCACACATCCCTGACTTGTCTCAACACATCAGTGTGCAGTTCCCCCTGAGGCCTGAACAGAAACTGTGTGTGTGTGTGTGTGAGGGCACAGTTTAAGGCAGGTCGCCTTCATGGGAGAGCTTTCTGAAGGAACTTGGCAACTTGTTTTGTGTGTGTGTACATATTGGAATGAGTGTTTTATGTTATGATCCACAAAAATAATAGGAGGATGGAGGAGGTTTAAGAATCTTACCAGTGTGACAATGGCACACTCAGAAGTGAGCTGAGCTGCACTGAACAACGTCCGGACAAACCGATAGATCTGCTTCTGCTCTGGGTCGTGTTGGTCATAGTCCAGCGGCACCTCTGATTTCTGTTGGAAGAAGAAGAAGAAGAAGAAGAAGAAGAAGAAGAAGAAGAGGGAAAGAGTTAGGGTCAAGTAAAGGACATAAATTAGGAGGTTTAAAGGCACAATGACTACAATGACGTATTATTGACGTATATTATTATATATTTTACGAATTTGATAAATGTGCAAAATAAACCAGAGAGATATTTGCGCAAAATGTAAAAAGGCAAACTGATGAAGTCTTACTGAAAGAGGGTGAAGCTTCTCATCAAATATATCTAGCAGCATTCCTCCATCTGTGTCCCTGGCATGAGAGAAAAAAACATGGTTAATTTCATTATAGAACTAAACTCTTAACAGTGAAATGAG
The DNA here is from genome assembly GCA_037974645.1 of Hollardia meadi. NCBI lineage: Eukaryota > Metazoa > Chordata > Actinopteri > Tetraodontiformes > Triacanthodidae > Hollardia > Hollardia meadi. The sequence goes on along the minus strand of JBBPCS010004636.1, from coordinate 24,325 downwards.
ACTTAATTTACTAATCCTAGACGTTACAAAAATCGGGTCAGAGTTTAAGAGCTATAATGTGATATAATGTCTTATCGGCTGAAACTCTTGCATTAATAACTACTGAGGATTACAGCTGATAAGTGTTTTATTTCTGTTGTTTTGTAGACATTATTTATTTCACTTATATTTATTTAATAGTGTCCCAGTTTTATAGTTTCTGAATGATCTTTTTCTCTTTAAAATTGTGCAAATTATTTTTGATTTTCTACATTTATTAATGTGGAAGTGATAACATGTTCTTCTAATCTTGTGTTTTGGTATTTTGGCAGTGCGACCAAGACTTCATATGACATTCATAAGACACACCTACACAAAACCCCAAACTGCTGACAGTTTTTTCTTTTTTTTTACTATCTTGCTCTAGTTTTAAAAGTGCTATACAAAATATACTGTAGGTATGCTATGGTTCAGTGCAACCAATCCAAATTCCAGATTGCAGTCAGTTAGGTTTATATGCAGAATATCCCTCAGTACACCAGAGCCTGCGTTTACGTTGTGAGATTTATAGAGAATACCGTCTGCACTGTAAGTATTAAATGACTTGGATCCCCACCTGTTTTTTATATGGTAGTAAATCGCCAGTGCTACACTGTCAAGAGAAAAAAGAACACATGTGAGAATAATCACAGATCTGTGGATGATGATGAATAATAATCTTCCTATGTGACAGATCATCATGTTTTTACCATTTGATGGTGTATTTGAGGTTGGGCTGGCTGACTGTGTTGTCGTCTAGGAAGATTGTGGAACACGAGCTATATTTCCGCCTCGACGTCCCATGCTACACACACACACACACACACACACACACACACACACACACAGACCCAGTGACTGTTATTAGACTGAACATGTTTTCGTCTGACCCACATAAAGCATGCAAGGGTGTCATGCACAGAGGGAAAGAGAAGCAGCGACATGCGGCAAAACAATGTGACGGTTTACATTTTCAGCTTCCTTTGAATTCAGCATTTAGTTCTCTTAAAATAACACAAAGGCCAACTGATTTCTATGGACAGCAATGAATCACTGGTAAGTACTGCTGTTTAAATAAGAAGTAACAAGATTGTGAAATAACACGGTTTAAATTTGTGGAGAGTTGCAGACTTACGTTACTGATGAAGAGGCTTTTCCGTTTATCTCGCACTACAGAAAGGAAAACGGACATTTTATTTCTTCTGCATTGACAGCAGCAAAAATACCCAGCAAGAATCAAAGCAGCAACCACAGACTAACACAGCAAGGAGTTAACAAACTTTCCTATGTTAATTGTAACACAGGGCAAAAGCTGCAAGTGTTGAGAGGTCACAGTTAGAAAGCGTGAAGATTAGAGCTTCAACAGACTGAAGAAAAGGTGGTGCTATACCACAAGAGGGAGACAAGGTCACACTCAGGGCTACTCACTGTTTCCGGAGGGCACCTCTGAAGAAATAGGAACCAAAAAAAAAAAATCTTAATCCATTTGCAACAGAGCCATTGATTCTCATAAAGTGACAAAAGTGGAAAAGTTCTTGATCGCCCCCTGGTGGCTGGCTGCAGTATAGCTCATAAACCCCGCCCCTTCCATGTTAGCAGATGGGACGTGAGCCAAACTAAAAACTCAAAGTACACGTCAAATAAATTTTTCCCAAAGATCTCTTTCTGTCATTAAAGGTAGTTCTTATCACGCTGGTGTAAGTTGAAGTGTTAATGTTTCTGATAAGTTTGGTTTTGATTAGTTATTTTGCCCTGCCCGTGATTGGGTAGGCGGGTGTATGGTCGGAAACTCAACGCTACGGCTCCACCGCCTGATCACTGCTGCA
>JBBPCS010004636.1:0-14966 GCA_037974645.1 Hollardia meadi | reverse complement strand
ACACATGCACACATGGCCCCATGTTCCTGCAGGAGCAAGAGGAAAGCCCCCTGGGAAAGTACTGATCACACACACACCACGACTACAGAGTCTATATGCTTGTACTATGGCTGCTACCACCATTATTTTACTGCCACCACAACTACTATGACTGCTGCTGGAATACTGCTGTTACCGCCACGTGCAGTGTTACACTACAACAACAGCAACTTTTACTCTTGATTTCATTACTTCTTCTACAACCACGGCACTAATGGACAGTAATGATCAGGGGTGTAATATAGCTAGCATATATAACGATACAGTCAATATATTACAATACAAAACTATGGATTGCGAAGCGGAAAAAAGCATCAAAATCTGCTTCAAAAGAAGCTGCTTTATTTTGAAAATGTATTTAAATATTTTTGTTCATTAGATTTTTGGATCCTTTCCAATCCTGAAAAAAAATAATTAATGATTGATCAGCCACATTGAACCAATTAGTTTATCCCCCCTGCTGGGAATGTCTTCATTATACCAAGTGAACCACTGATCGTGTCTAAATGCATTGTTGCTGAGGGATGCTCAGTGACAGCTTAGTGCACGAAAATCAGGGACCAAGTTGTTTAAACTTTCCTTCCTGTGATTGCATGTAGGAGTTCAACCTCCTGGTCAGGAGGAGGGTCGGGTCACATGATGCAGATGGTTCTGATGCTTTTGTAATCAGAACTGACGCTCTCCTGTAAGATGTAGTCCTTATTAATGTAAATCAGATTGCCTTTCAAGTGTCTTCTGCCTCGACAGCTCAAAGCAAACATGCTTTTCTGAAGTGATAATTAGTGAGATGATGTGGTCTTGGTGAGGACAGGGGAGTGAATTACTCTCACATTACTAGTCAATAAATCAAACAAGGACCCTCTCGTGTGAACACCCTGATCCCGGAAGGCATAATTCATCACCAACAAAGGGAGAAGAAAGAATTGGGTCTTTATGTAATGTATTTAGTAATGGGGCCTGATGTAACTTGTGCAGTGGAAAGAATTGGCTGTATTGTGCTACTTCAGCAAAAGTGTGCTATATTACTTCATCCCCCCTGGAACCACAGTGTTGGAAACAGCGATATTATTAGTATTTTTTTAAGTTGATTTAAGGCCAATTATTTCAGGAAAAATGTTTATTTTTCAAAAGGATAAAGGAGAAAACCAAACCAGGACAACAATAACCTTGAAATCTTTGATTTGTTTTCATTTCTTTATGCACTTTGTTGCTCTGGAAACTGCCTTATGACACCTGGCTTGCTAAAAGCACTAAAATCCTACACAATAACCCATGTATCACAGTATCATAACCCATCACCTGATCAGTCAGCTGCAGCTACACATCTGCTGTACATCCTCCCCCAGCCAACATTCACTCCTTTGCCAGATTGTCAATGTTGCCTAGAATTGCTGCAGCTTTTCAGTCTTCCATCTGTCCAGTTTTTCATCATGTGCCTGTTTATGGCGACTGCCTGCCAGGCTTTGGCACTTTTAATTCATCTGCAGGTTCTGCCTAAAAAGCTGTTGTTGACTGTCAGACCGTCATATCCTCTACTACCTCCAGTGTTGAGCCTGCAATGTGAGGCCCGTTCTCTAAGTCTGAAGCCTAGAATCTCCACATTACACGACATGATGTGTTTAATGATAAACTTCATGGGTCACTTTGGAGAGAAACAAGCCAACGTCCAGCCTGAAGCATTAGCTTTCAGCACACATCGTACTAGTTGAAAAGAGTTTACCAACTCTCAATCCAGTCCAAATTACTAAGTATCGCAACCCAAGGGTCACCACACACGGCACCTACAACCTAAATAGAAGAGCATCAGCTGATGCATGATGCCTCACAGAAACAACAGTCATCTCAAGAGAGAACACAGCGAGCTTTGTCAAAGACCAGGCAGATCATGTGATGGCTTCTCTCTCTCTCTCTCTCTCTGCCATCTCTCCACCCGTCTTCTACCGCCAGCAAATGTCAATAAACACACTCAATATTGGCGAACTTTAGATTAAGGCTGCAACTAAAAATTATTATTATTCACAATTAATCAATAAATCATTGGGTCCATAAAATGTTTTTAAAAAAACTGTGTAAAATGCTCATCAGAATTTCTCAGAATTCAAAGGGACGGCTTCAAATTGCAGCTTTTTGTCCAACCAAAAGTCCAAATACTCTTCATTTATTATCATAAATGACAAAGAAAAGCAGCAAATCCTCACATTTATTTATAACCAGCAAATGCTTGACATGTGTGCTTTAAAAAAAAAAAGACTTCATTCCATTATCCGAATAGTAGGCAACTAATTTTAAAATGCAGCAGCTGCACTTCTTACTGGTTTTAACAGACAACATTCTGGCTTCCCTCCATTGGCTCACTGTTCGATTTAGAATTCATTTTAAGATTTTACTGATCACTTTTAAAGCTTGTAGGGGGTCTGGCTCCAAGTTACATAACAGAAATGCTGACCCCATATAAGCCTTAGATCCTCCGGCGGGAGCCCTCTTGCTTTGTCTGTAAAAGCACTTTATAAACTATGTTTTTAAAGGTGCTATATAAATAAAGTCATTATTGTTAAATTGATAAAGATCATTTCTGAAACTCAGTGAAATGATGGTGTTCTGTAGTGAAACGTTTATCGGTTCTTAAAAACAAACAGTGCTGGGAAGTCATTTTAGGACGCCAAGACTAAAATCCCCCGAATGACATAATAATATCCCACACTGAGGGAAACACACCTGTCTGCTGTCCAGGCATGATGGGAAAACATCTGTCAAGTTGAGTCAAACTGACTAAAAGGGCGATATCCCCAATTGTAGTCGTCTTTCCATATAACAGATATCACACACCACACAATTTACTCACTGAGATCATTAAAGGTTTATGTAAGGTATCAGGAATCACCTTTTTTTTGGTGACATTTCCAGACAAGGAAATAAAACTAATTCTACCGTCTTTCCCGCTTTCCCATGACTTCTTGAACCCTGTAATCCTTTTTATGTGTGACAGCTTTTCCAAACAAGACATAATAATTCCCTACTAAGCAGCTTGTCAGACTCTGATCAAACCCAAGGCAGTACTTTAGAGTCCTGTACATCCTCACACAACCTTTTGGCATCAGGGCACTATTTTCCAATTCCCGCAATTTTCTGCTGGTTTTTCCACATGCCTGCAGGCAGCGTCGGTACCTGACGACCTGGGATGAGAACTCGTTGGTGACTTCAGCATTATAGGTGCATTTTGAAAGCCTGATAATTATCATAGCAAAAAAAAATCTTATGTTTAGTCAACATTAAACATAAGCACTTTTCCATGTGGTCTCAACGTCAGGCACCAACAGTTCTGACTGATTCAATCATATTTTGCTACCTGGGTAGTCATTTAATCAATAAATCGATCAACAATTCTCATGAACAATTACGAATTTCACTCAGTTATAGAGCACACACGCAAAACATTTGGTTTTTCACATGTTCTCATTTGCTGTTTTGCTCTGTTTTATGTCACTGTAAACTGAATGTCGTTAGTTGAGACTGTTTTAAAAGAACAAGCGATCTGAAGAAGCTTTTGGGAAATTGTGATGGGCATGTTTCACTGTTTCATTATATCTTATAAATTAAATTTTTTAAAACAAACACCTTGTGTGTTCACTATAGGGCCTACTCCTTCCATGCTTTGTCCATGGCACTGGGCTGCCATTTAATGGGTTGAACTCAAAGGAACCCATTCCAGGTATGTGCAAAATTCTAATTTGCTCGCTCTACTAGCTGTCTTATGCTTCAGGTCAACTTTAGTATTTGTGCACAAAACAATTATCCACAACACACTCAAGATCGACACTCACTAACCCTGGACAATTCCATTGTACTGCATCACAATGCACTTTAGCTTAAATGTTACTAACTTTTTCAATGCACAATAGCCAGCCCATTCAATTAGGAGCAGATGATGTACTTGAATTTAGCGTGTCACACTCTAAATTGAGGCGTTAATTCTTGGCAATCATCTGTCCCTGGTGGCTTCTCGTATCTGCTCTGACACAGACTCACAGCTGCTTCCCTGGGCTTTCCTTTGGGGGGTGGGGGTGTGGAGAGTTTCTCTGATGGCGCAGATCATGATGAAGCCCACTAATCTCCATCATACTGTCTGTGAACTCATAACAGAGCCAACACATTAGACACGCTGCGGGTTCAATCACTGCACCACTGAGACAGACGGCGTCTCGGCACAAGTCGTCGGTCGACTGTCAATCATCCGTCTTTGAACCTTCTTATGTCTTCTTATGACTCTGTTAGGACAGCATCTGACTCCACGCTCTCTATGTACAATATGTGCATCCTTTTAAGGTATTGATCCAAAACATATTAAGCTAAAAAAAAACAAAAACATTTCCTCAACGATATGAAACCAGCCCTGCAAGGGATCATGGAGCCATAATAACAATATAAACACCAACTGCAACACAAAGCACTCCAGTTAATAGCCATCACAAATGGCATATAGTATGTAAGTGGCATCCACTTCTTACGTTTACAAGTGGAAATTACATCACTGGTCAATAAAAAGGCGGTCTTACACTCTGCTGACAAGTGCAATTAAAGGGATCTATTCAGTTTGGGAGTAAATAGTGAAGACTGAAGGGTGCTTCTCAAAGTCAAGGCTACTTCCTTGGTAGGATGGGCCCTTGGAAGTCAGGTCCTATATTGCTCCCACCAAGAAAGTGTCCAGCGTTAGCCTCCTCTTAGCCCGTCGTACGACCGAGTTTGTTTCAAGCATACTTGAACCCTTGAAAAAGTAAGCATCTACACCAAACATGCTACATTTGAACATGTAATGGTGCAGAGCAGCTGATCATCTTTACTTTTCAGTCAATCCATCATGTCCATCACGATGTCACATGAGACGGGTACTAAAACTGGGATTACTTTGTAACTACAGCAGAATAAATAGATCAGAAGATATTTTTACATTTCTTTTTACCCAAGAAAGGTATTTATGAGTCTATCCACTGTGCAGCTTTATTTATTATTTATGAGACTGTCTCAACTGATGTGGCAACCCACAAATTGGCAGAAAAAGTGGATAGAACCACATATTTGAGGCTAGTTATGTTATCTAGCGTCCTACACCAAAGAAGAAATGAGTGGATATATTGATGTGTCCAATAATCAATGGCCTGATATAGAGGCAGATTTTCTAATGGTGTATTCATGCTGGCCTGTGAAAGGGCGGGGGGGGGGGGGGTCTTACACAGTTTATGAGAAAATCCTGTAATGGTTGGCTGCTGGCTGAAAAATAGGCAACCCATTTAGTAGACACTTTCCAGTGTGAATGGCTCAATTGTAATGCATATTAGCATGTGTCAGTGGAGGGGGCTGCGTTCCATAGTTGCAGTTTCTTTCATGCACAGGCTGAAAACAAAGAGCAGCACAAAGGAGTCTGCCCTCGTGAACAGGATGTTGTCTGCGGCTCCATATCTCTCTACAAGGACACATGGGAGTGAAAACGCACACATGATCTCTTCCACGTACCTGGCTGTACTGACCGCTCATAAAAAGTGTTTCTGCCGGTCACTCAATATTACAGGGAGACGAGCGTGGACAGAGGCAGCAGCCGTTGCTCCACGATGTGAGAGAAGGGGCAGATGTGATTGAGATCACAGAAGAGGTCACCATCCAAAAAAAGAGAGTGTAATATCTTATTTTGAAGGCTATAGTGACCTTATGTTTCCTACCCCAAGCAGCCTGTAATATGCTGACTAGTTTTATTATTCCCATAGAGTTTAATATTTCTCAATATTGAGTTGAAGTTTACTTTTTTTTTCATTATTTTATGGTGCTTTCATGATGATGCAAGAATCATGTGTCTTCTATATTTTATAAGAGTTATACTCATTACATGTTTTAGTGAGTTAAAGACCATTTCAACTGTTTCCTTCAGTCTCTAATGGAGGTCCAACAATATTTTTTCATCTTCTATAGTAAAAGTACAACAAACCCTCTAATATTGCTATAGTGATATAGTGAAATCTATACATTGATCCTTTTTACCGTCGACGTTCTCCCTGTCGCTGATGTGCTGCAGGTTGCATCCCGTCTCCTCCCTGCTCAGGTCCGACTCCTGGTGGTACGACTCCAGCCTGGAGTGGGCATTTCTGCGGAGCTTGGGGCTGGCAGTCACGCAGCAAGAGGTCGTGCCCCCCATCTCTGCCCTCTAACGACTCCAGAGGTAGGGGTGTGTGTGTGTGTGTGTGTGTTAACTATCCTTTCCGCTGAAACGGGAGCTTGGAAACCGATGGCTCAACCAACCCCAACCGAGGCGAGCCGGTCAACGTATATCACCAGAGCGCACAGGGCGCATCCGCACAGCAGCGTCCCTGGATCCTGTCAGGCGTCGGTGTCCACGGGGAGGCTGTCACAGAGGATGAATTGTGTCACTTCCACCGGTAGTAGTCGATGGATGTACCGGGCCGAGCTGGCACCGCTATCCCAGGCATCGTGAACCAGGATGCATCCTACTCCAGGCAGAGATGAGCGGTGACGGGCGCACAGTGGTGTTTGGATCGGTGTTGTGGCTGGCTGTCAGGGCGATAGACCGATAGGGAGGGGAGGAGGGGGGTGCTGCAAATCCCGAGAAACGGTTCCGGTTCACGTGGGTGGTTACAGATATGACAGAAGAGGGGTCTGAGCTGATTTGATGATTTATTGCTGATAAGGCTGATATGCACTGATCTTTTTTTTGTTTGGATCTATTAAAATGCCGATAATAAACACGCTATTCGTTGACATCTATCTATTCTGACATTAGAAGGATTAACGGGTTGGCAACGTACATTTTTCTCATTGTCAATTATGTGAATATTTTATCCTTGTATAGAGAATTTCCATAGGATTTTAATAAAATCTAAATTTGTATACTTGTGTATGTGTGTGTTATGACTTGGAGACTCAAATGGCCTCACAGGGACTGAAAGATAATAGGCTAAATACTGCAACATGACGACATTAAAGGGTACTTCTCTCCTCAACCTTATATCCTCTGTTGTTTTGTGATTTAGGAGAGGGTTATGGGTGATGGTTTTGTAGAGTTAACAAAATAATGCAATTGGGGAAGGTTGCCAAAAGAAAGGTGCAATAAAAGTTTCCAAAATGTTCCTCAAGAGATGCTGTAAGGGTGAAATAAGTCTCATTGGTCAACTTTCAGTAGGTGGGAACCAAGCTGCAAAACACAAAAACATTTTAGGAAATTGCAATTTCTGTGCTGACACGTACAAATGAGGCATCTACACAAATGAATTCCAACATAAACTGTATTTGAGTTCAAGACCAACAACATCTTACTGTTTCTTCCGGTAGACTTACATTTCTATGGTGTTTTATTCTGAAGCAGTGCTGCATCATCTGTGCTGGTGACAACGCAATGTGAAAGAAAATGTCACAATTGCGACATCTGCTGGTCAACGCTGCGTTTGTTTGGATTCATTCGGTTCAAGTAAATGCTAGTGATTAAAGATGAAACTGTATCTCTTTTTTTCAAGAAAGATTATATTATAAAAAGTGACCACTTTTGAAGTAATTGTATGGCTCTCCTTTTAAATATTCTCGCATATTAACAGGCAAGTATCGTGTTCAAAACCAGTGTGACATGTCCCCGATACATGTAGGCTAAGCGTCACAAAGGGGCCGTTATCTTTTACCAACATGTCTACGAAGACATGAATCTGCAACACATTTTTGTGAACCTGCAGATCAGGACCAAATCATCCATGAATTACAATGCAGAATCTTGTTTGAGAACTTATGTCACCAAACATGGTGACACCTGAGGATGTCGATCTGTAATATTGATATTAAGATCGCAGCAGAAAAAACAAGATCTACCCGTTTCTGCTCAAATCTTTTCCTCCGTTGTTGTTGTTGCCATTCATTCAGATTCTGCAGCTAACCTTACTTCTCATCCTGAAATACTGCCCCCACCATTCGTGTGCTTAGTAGGGCTCATAGTGTCCAGTTCTGAGAATGCATATAGCCGAAACCAGCACGTTAAACGCACGCTTTGGGGCAAGTTCAACATGGTTCAGTTTGCTTCAAGCAAACAAGGTTGTGGGACGTATTTCGACATACCACGTGTCATCTTTTTACACCTCAGCACACCTCAAGTTGTACATTGTTCGATTCCACCAGTGGCGGTTTCAGGAGCCCTTCATCTGAAGGCCTTTATTAAAGAGCACCGGTATGCAATTTCCACCACTAGGGGTCTCAGTCAAAACCAAAGATGTAGTTTGATGATGTAGTGAAGCAGCGTGGGATCATGGGAGTCTTCACCGTTATCTGTTCACAGACGAGGTAAAGTTTTCAACTTTTTGTTCACGTTAGTCACGTTTCCTTCCTCACTCTCCGACTCTCTCCTGGAAGTCACGGCGACAGGCGACCTTGAATAAAATTATGGATCTCTCTGGATTTGAGCATTGTTGGAAACATTTGGTTACACAACTCAACAAACCATAAAATAAAGATCTCGTTGTTTGAAGACATTTTAATCTGTCTGCTTGTGGTGCTAGTGGAATGGTTGTATTGTGCAGGAATACAACTAAAACTGCTGCTTCTGAAGTGAAACTATAAAGGTGAAATAAGGGTTTTTGCTCATATGAAAAAAAAATAGTTGACTGAACATTATATCTTAAGATGGCCATATTTCCATACATTGAGAGAAGATTGTATTTTTAATTAAAACAACATTCAGTACAAGTTTTCCAAGACAGTAAGGAAACAACGCCTAAACGTTTTATACTGCCTAATAACTGTTTTGCTTTCCAGAATTGGAGTTTATAGTTGCAGTAGTGTGTGTTGACCAGAAGAGGTCCTCCTTGACTGTCACAACGAAGCAGCGCTCATGTTATTAAGGTAGTACGCCTCATGTCACTGCTTGCAGGCGGTTAGTCTCTAGGTGGAAATTTCCACTCCAGCCACACTCGACCAAAGGCCATGAACATGTTTGAAAGGCACCAAAATGAAATATTAAAGAGCCTCCCACTCAACTTGTCAGTTCTGTTTTGTATTTAGCCTGAGCAGAAGGGAAAGAAAGCAAATGCAGTGGATTTAGAGGTTGGATAAATACTTCTGAAAATGAAATTGTGCAGTTTTGAACAGCAATTTACTGACTAATCCCTAAAATCCTTGTTATGTATTTGGAATTCATATTTCACATTTGCTTGAACGGATTAAAATGTGAAATTCAGTGAAGTTGCATGTTTCCAGTTCACTGGCACATAGAAGTTGAACAGTGAACAAAATATTTAATTAAACCATTTCAGATGTCGGTTGGAACTGATGTATGTAACTTATGTAACGTTTGAAAAGACCTTAGGTAAGATTCATGCTTTAGTGTTGGGGGCCGGCAAGATTTTCTGTTCATAAACAACCGTTTCAAGGTTTCATTCAGAGGCATTTTTCTCTCCCTCAACAACCCATTCATTCACCACTGTGTGTGTTTGTGAATGTGTTAAAAGGCGTTGTATGTCTTTGTGAGAAATAAAGAGAGAAGCCAAGTTTCTGTCTATGGGTGTATTGTCATCTTGAGTGCATGCATGTGTCTGACACACATGACAAGTTTCATTTATGCAGAGAGTCGATGTGCACATAATCATGAGCTTTTATCGCATTGTGTTGCTATGGAAACGACTCATCATTTCCCCTTTTTAAAAAGTAATTTAATTTCAGTAGCTCCTGAAATCTCACTTGGCTTATAAACATCTGTCCGATTTTATTATTTTCACTTGTTTCAATTCAGCTTGAACCAAAATAAAAAACCCAAAATTTTGTATCTCTTTTAATTTAGACATTACATAATGCGTGACCTTTAGGGACTAGAGGAAACTTTAACAACACTCCTGATAAACAAGCTACGCCTGCCATCACCTTGAGCTCCGGTGGCTTATGTGCAAACACAAACAAAAAGCAAAGTAGCCAGACTTAAATAAACTATCAGCGGTTTCATGCTCATAGCGCCGACTTTTATCACAGACCTTTTGAAAGTTCGTGTAGACACAGAGAACATTGTGAGATTTTTTTTTTTTTTTTTTTGCCAGGAACATGATCAGATGGCCCTTTAATTACTGCATCTGATGCAACAGTAGAAAATCACCACAAATTGATAGTGTTGGGGGGGGAAACGTTCAGCCTGTACCCAAAAAACGCAAGCACTATACCCCGTTAGGGTTAGGAACCACATTGGCACTGGGTAGGGGAAGGGAAAGTGGCATGGTCAGGTGGAACGTTCAACTTTTCCAAAATAAAGTCATCACAAATCCACACCAATCCACTCACACATTGTTTTTTCAACCACACATTCATGTTTCACACTTGTTGACGTCAGTGCAATGCTGCCTCAGGCAACAGGCAGTGGCACAGCAAGGTTGGAGCAGCTAAAGGTATGCAGTAACAACACTGTGTACTTTAGCCCCGCCATTAGTGTGTATATACTGTGTGCATGTTGAGGCTGTGGCTTTGTTTCTCTGAGGGCATTCACTGTTTTGTTTCACAAGAGCTTTGACAGTCAGTGATTTAGAGATGTCAAATATCTACATACTATATCTATAAAGGCTGATATTGTGTTGAATTGAACTGTAATCACCACCTGAGTGTTTTTGAAGCGAGGCTTCAATGTAGGAGAGCGTTCTATCCTATCAAAATAAAATGTGTTTATTTAAAAGAGTAAAAAAAGACAAAATATCAACTTGACCGCGCGACAAAGAAACTTGTCCTTTTTCATTTTTATTCCCTTTGACACAAAACAGTTTATATATGTTACACACTATATGCATGCCTAGAGCAAATAGAGGCAGTGCTGTGCAAAGTTGTTAACTGCACCTGCATGAAAAGCAGGATATGAAATCTGTAGAATAGGAAGTTGCAGTGATCGGGGGTCAGCAGTAACTCACAATCCATATCACATTTGAACATTTTATTAGATAAACAAAAGTGGTTTGGGTTTTTACAATTAAAACAAGGAAGTACACTGAGAAGCGAAGATGGAGCCATTTGAAACGACAAAATAAAAACTATGTGCAGAGAAGTTCAGCTCAGTTGATATTAGAGAAAACCTGAAGTTTATTGTCACATAAAGAATCAGCATTCCTCTGTACAAACCATGACGGGTCAATTGGTTGGTACACAACAGGCCCGCCACAGAATGAACCAGAACCTCGTCACCGGCGCGAAACAGTAGTTAAACATCTAACTGTTACTTTGGCAGTCACAAAGAGGTGGTCTGTTCCATGAAGAAGTGTTCTAACATTTTCTCTTTCTAACAGATTCAGAGGAACAAACTCGACGACTATAAAAACAGAAAAAGCAAGCAGCTTTCCAAATCACCAGGAACATCAACACGAGATATATCGTCATTAAAATAAAATGCCATTACATTTAAAACAAAGAAGAAGAAGAAAAAAGAAATTGGCATCACCCTTTAAACAGAGCATTTTAATATCTAGCCATAATCAAATACAGTTTTATACCACAATGGATATCCATCATTCGAAGGACAAAACTGACGCTCGCATGACGCAGTGGTGAAGCTCAACTGCTATTCTTTCTTAAGATGTAGGTTTACAAAATGTCGGTTTTTATAGTAAACAATTACATTTTTTTTTTTTACCATGTTTAACAACTACTTCAGAGGTTACATTTGCTTTTCAGAATGTATAAACTTATATAATTCTGCAAATAAATGTAATAGCATATAAATCTTATGAAATGCACGCTGACACTTTGGTACTTCTTGTGCTTTGACTTAAGAGCAGCTGTGCTCCAACTTTTCAAAAACTACATTCAACTCACTTCACTAAATAAAGGCTCTTTTGGACTATTTCTAACCGCGCTCTGATTCAGATCCACACAGAGGCTTCAAACGGCTTTTTGTTCTGTTCTGTGCACACAAACTGCCAAACGTAAGAGGATTTTCATCTTGAGTACACTTGCGTTTCTTGAAAAACCTTTTTGACCAAATCACTTCTATACAAACTGAAGAAATCCAGGAAATCACTTCACTGGCAAAATGTTTGAAGATACTTAGTTGTGTTTTCACAAGAAGGAATGCTTGAAACGACCAAAAAACGGCAGCGTAAATGACCCAGAAGACGTTATCGGGTAAACACGGTTGAGTTGCCTTGTTGCAGATCCTGTTGGACCCGCGTAGCTTTGTGTGCACCTCGTCTGACCTCAGACAAACTTGCTGGTAGTGAGACCTGGCTGACCCGCCAAGGGTTTTTGTTTTTTTTCGTGAACTCTGCACTTGAGCGGTACATTCTCAGGAAGCACCTGCATTTCCTCTTCCTGTTCCTCCTCTTCAGCTGGCGCTCATTGGCTGGCTACGCCAGTGCACAAAAGCAACAGCAAGCACAGTGTGTACGACACTTGAGTCTTCACATGCAACGACCACAAGATAAGAACAAGAGCGAAACTGGCAAGCTCGAGCTGTTCAAATTTCACTGGGACACTTCTGAATTCTGCGCAAAAAACCCGGCCTGAGTGAGCAGAGAAACAAATACGGTCAAAGCGTTTTTTGTTTCCGGAGTCTCTTTTTTAAAAATTTTGTTGTAGGAGTTTGTAACCGGTACTGTTTTTAGCCCGTGACCACAAACAGCCGCCACTACTCAGCTTTGTGGCAGTAAATGTCCTTCAGTGCTTTCAGCTCTTCAATCAGGGTCTTGTTTTGGTTTTCCAACACAGCCACACGGTTTTCCAGACATTTGACGTACTCTTTCTTTTTCCTGCGGCACTCACGAGCTGCCTCCCTGGAGAGGAAAGAGAGGGGGAAATGTGTTTGATATGTTTGCTCCAGAAAATAAAAATAAAAAAGCAAGCTATGCACAATCCAAGAGAGAAGATTATCGTTTTAAAGACTGTCAAGTCTTATTAATAAACTGCTTCCACATTTATGTTCCTACAGCCTTTCATTTGCATGCTGCGGTATTTCCCTGTCAATCATGAGCAATCAAGGGCCACAGAAACATTTGGACATGTATAAAAGCAGAATGCTGCAGCTTTGATCTTTGCACTACTTGTCGCTCAGGCAACCAAAAAAACGTGTGAACATCAACCTCAAAGCTGCCTGTCAGAGTTTTCGATTCGACCCGATTGAGTCTTTTCATTTCAGTGCACAATTTCAGAAATAATTTAAAAACATGGCTGTTAATGATTACTTGCTGTTTTAATGACTGCAGAAGAGAAAATCAGACTATTAGCGCTCTAAACAGTCTTATTATTAATTATTGTGCAATGATCATCTCTTCAGAAGTCGTTACATACTCTGGTAACCCAACTCACTTTGCCTCGGATCCCTTTGAAAATGAACCGGGGTTATTTCCTTCTTTAAGAACGTGTAGGACTCGTATTGGCAGACATCTCAAAAATGAACGTCTGTTGCTACTGACAGCAGCTCCTACCTGTTCTTCATCAGTCGGACCTCCCTCTTGCGGGTGATCTCTTCAGCGTGATGTGATGAGGGCCTCTGCATGGTGCCCGGGGACGCAGCCATCACGATGCCCTGGGCCAGGCCCGAGCTGGGCGAACGCAGCTGGTAGGCAGGTATGTCCCCTGTGGCAGCTATTGGGGCGAGACGGACAAAAGCGTTAGGACTCCCAGACGTGTCACTCGGAGCTGATTTCAATTACCAGCTATTCAATCACACAGTCTGTTTCTTCACATTGTCCTCTTGAAATTATAATAAACACGCACGTGTTTCACCAAAGGATGTTTGACAACAACGTCGGCCAAGAGCGCTTATCCGCTCTCCTTCCTGTCTTAAAAGATGAATTTCCTCTGACCACGATTGTACTTGCGAACAAGTATTTGTTCTGAAATGACCTGATTTGTTCTTCCTTTCTGTCCCATTTATTTCTCGGACAGTGGTTATTGCATGTCAAGATGTGTCCAGGTGCTGCAGGTGTACTTGTGTGCACTGATTAGTGATTTCTGCTCTTGAATTACTTCATTTGTGCACACAAATTAGTAATGTATTGCTCTAGGAGTGGCGTCAAGTGGCTGTAACAGCAGGAACTGAAGTTCCAGGTCTTTGTGGAGGAGCTCCAGCGTGTTTTGGATCTGACGTGTTCATTCCATCGTATTAACGCTGTTAGGTTTTCATACATTTGTCTCTAAACAACAGTTTTATCCAGCGTCGGCTGCTATCGGTTAGGTGCACATATATAACTGAGCAGCCTAATACAGTGCAAAATAAATAGGTATCAAACCAGACCCAAGCTAATTTATGCAGCTTGGGTTTATTACAGTTTTGCAAATTTTGGACATACTAAACACAATGTGTTACCCTTGACATCCCCTATACACATGGTAGAATGTTAGCAATATCGATTAACATTATGTAAATTCAAGCACATCCTAAGTATCCTTAACTCAAGAAAATAAATTCATATTTTGTGTGACTTGACGTCAGTGGGTAGTTTCCCTCGTGTTTGAGGTGACGTTGAGTTTAACACAAAGTGAACCACTGTGTGCGACTGATAGCCGTATTTATCAGTAGAAGCGAGGCTGATTCTGGTTTTAAAAATTTAAAAAACATTTTTAAAAAAGCAGCTTTCTGGATTCTCTGGATGTGGTTTATATGCTGTTTGAGTTGAGTCATCAATTAGATGAGTCAACTGTTGACTGCTCTGCCTGCTGTCTCTCACCATTTCAGTTTCTCTTTCTCACTTTGTTCCTGAGACGTTTTTATCTCCCGCTCTGTTCTGTCCACACACACACACACGCACGCACACACACACACGCACACACACACACACACACACACACTTCTCTCGCATTGTGATAACACAGTGACTCGGGCTGTGCTGACGTCAGTGTGTGCGCTTCACTCGCCCGTTTTGCATTCTCTCTTCCCTGCCTGGCCTCTGTTCCAGGAAACTGGAGTGACGTCAAACTGACGACTTGGG
>JBBPCS010004635.1:0-11150 GCA_037974645.1 Hollardia meadi | reverse complement strand
AGATATCTATCATATATCTATATATGATATATATCTATATATGATATATATCTATATATGATATATATCTATATATGATATATATCTATATATGATGATATATATATCATATATGATATATCTATATATGATATATATATCATATATGATATATCTATATCTATATATGATATATCTATATCTATATAGATATATCTATAGATATCTATCTCTATCTATCTCTATCTATAGATATCTATCTATCTATCTCTCTATATATCATATCATATATGTATATGAGATATATGTGCTGTGCGTGTGTTATTTCTGTACAGTCGGCAGAGATGTGATAGTCCCAGAGGGAGGGCAGAGAGCGGAAGCACCAGCCAGAGAGGATCATGGTCTCTCACTCATCTGAATACACCATCGATCCTGGTAATGGAGCCGCTGTGCTTTCTGCTCCACAACCCTCTACTATCACTTCCATAAACACATACAGCATTTAGGCTTTAAGTGGTCATTCTTTTTCAAGGCACCGTCAATGATCAACAAGGACATGCTCTTAGTTGATTTGCCTCAACAACAAAAAAACATGCGTTATTGAACAAAATATTTTGACATCTCTTGACTTTGGAAGCCTGTGTATGTCATCATGCCCAGAAATTAGATTTTAACCCAGATAAACATGTCAGTGATAACAGTAAGTAAGACGGTACTTACTCCAAACATTCATCCATCCTCTGCTATGGAACTGGACAGAGAGGACTTGTAGAGAATGGGAGCTGTTAAGCTGCTGTGACCTGTGTTCAGCATTTATATGGAAACCTCAAAACAGTTCAGTGTTGCTTTCTGTGGCTGCGTTTAACATGCACACTTTCAATCTGACTAACTGTCTTTGGTGTGAAACAGACACAAATTTACTCAAAGTCAAACCTCAGTCAACATTTACTGCCGAACATACCACAATCAAAACAAATCATAAATTAGAATTGCACAACATAGTAATGAACGTTAACACACAGGGGTCAACAAGAGAGTGACAGAGAATCTGAGGAGTACAAACCTCATTTCCTACAGATGATGACAGAAACGTTTGGCTTCAAACTAGGACAGTCTGCAGACTTTAAACCTCTATGAGCTTGTTGGAGCATTAAGTTTTTACCATTAAACAAAAAGTGCATTAGATTTAAGTGTCTTTGTTCAAAGACTGGTGGCTACCGTTTAAGAGGTATGTTGTGGGATCTTTTTAAACAATTCCGCACACTTGCTGCTGAAAATGACACAAAACAAACTGGTACGCATTTAAAAAAAAAAAAATTATAACCAATTAAATTTCTTCATTAATCAGTAAAACAAAGTGTACTACAAACATTAATACCTCTAATATGACTCCACAATCAATGGGAAGCATCTGCTGTAAAAAAAACCCAACAAAAACAAAAACTGATTTCATAAAATTCAAATAGTGCTTGTTCTTGGAAAGTGGCTATTTGTGAGTAGTTACTTCAGGTCTAATACTGTTAGTTTCTAGGCAGAGCTAGTGGAATGAGCACATAGGTGCACTGTTCACACATAGCAGTTGTTATTTCAATCCCCACCACACACACACACGGAATACAGTCCTCCCAGTTGGTTAAACTCAGGAACATCATCTAGGTTTCAGTCTTTGAAGTGTGTTGAAATGTCGCTGAATCAGCCACATGCCCACCATCTTACCCACCATCATCTACACAGGCTGCTTCTCTGTGGTTTTAAGTCATTATCAAGCACAAACCACGGAAATCACAAGCCATCTGCTGTCATCTTCTAGAAACCACTCAACAGCTCCTGAGCGAATGTGTCATCCCTGGAGGTTAAAGGTCCGGAGACAGTGACTGGAGCAGCAGTAGGCCACGAAACTCACAGTCGTCCTTCAGCGGAAAGGAGTGAGGAGAAAGAGGAGCAAGTTTAGCTGAGAACAATTCATTTTAAAATATAAAACAAGATTTGGATTCATCTTTCAACACTGTAGCCAAAATGAGGGAAGTTGCCATGTAGTTGTCACTAGTCTGTAGTAATTCTGGAGGGGAAAGGAGGTGTGGTTGTTCTGACCTGCGGTGTACTCCTGCCAGTGCGGTGTCACGGAGGGGGAAGAGTTTGGGGTAGATGATGGTGAACATGGCTTGACTGCAGCGGTGGCAGTGTCCCAGGGGGAACCGCAGCAGGTCCAGCAGGCTCTTCGGGAGACTGATGGGAGGCAGCAAGCTGAGGTCTAAAAACACAAAAATGTCATTAAGTCATTTTTAGTAAGTTGATTAACAACAAAATCTGCTTTTGGTAACACTTTTTCCAGCACCAGAGATAGGTGTATATCATTTTATTCGTTTGGTGTGCATTCATTGTTTAATTTTTTTTTGTCTTAGATCCACGTCCTCACTTTTAAGTGATTCCTAATGTCAGACACTAAGACTGCTCTGTATAGGCAAAGAAAAAAGTTAAGTGTAGTCAGTTGCTTGATTCCACGGCTGTGTTGTTCTCGATAATGCTTGTGAATCCACCAGAGGCACTGCAACGCTTTTCAGAAGAGTCCCAGAAGCTGCTTTCTGCTCCGCTTAAAATATGCAGCTAGTCTATTTGTGATGGGAGCTGCGTCACGTTGTGCAGAGCAAATGGAGCCACACAGGAAGTCAGGAACAGGAACAGCACTGCTTAATTTTCAAAATAAAACACCTTAGGCAGATTCCCTCTCATCAAAAATAAATCATTTACCTACATAGCTTACTTACCCATGGTAGAGGCACAAAATTCAACTAAATCTGAGCAAGTCAGAAAACCTGGACATACAAAATGCTCTGCTTTTGAAATGCTGGAACACAATGCAGCCGTGCTCGGTGGAATCAAAGAGTTAGTTAGGCACAGCTGGCCAAAAATATTACATACAGGTAGGGGTGTAACGGTCTGTACGGTTCGCCCCCTGCGGTTCGGCACGCATGCGTTCCGTGGATTAATTGCAAAAATTTCACCATCAGTGTGAAACAGTTTTACGGCCGCTGTAACTTTTTAAAAAAAATGACCCGATCTGTGTCTCAAAAACTGTGATATGATCAAAACCGTGAGTTATGTGATCCGTTGCACTCCTACATACAGATACATGGAGTGTACATATTGCATATGTGTACATAACTCCCCACCTGTTGGCCGGTGGTGGTAGATGCGGTGCAGGGTTCTCATGGCGAGCTCCTCCAGAGGAACCACGTTATCTGACTCTGAGGCCACCACCTTCACTTCAGCTGGAAGACCCACCAGAGCCTCACTCAGCGCCTCACCCAGCACCTCACCCAGGTCACCCTCCAACACCTGGGCTGACACACCGCATCTGTACAAGTGACACACACAGATATATTTATTTTTTCAAATCTCTTATGCAACTTTTGTTCCATTATTCAACAAATACATGGCTAAACTATCTCACACTGCTCTATATCAAATGCTGAGCTGATACAAGTCAAATGAACTGAATACAACTTGAACGATGGTAAATTATATCAAATTCATCTGTTTGGTAAGCTGTATTACCCGCTGCAGCCGATGACCTTGTTATACAAGTAGGAGGGAAGACCTTTTAGGTCCACATTGTTGTCCACAAACACAAACTGCAGCTCCCGTGATTTGCCCAGATCTGAAACACACACACAAATATTAACATTGTTTTGCTCACTATATCTACATCCGTACAGCAACACATATATAAAGGGGTATACTGACCGAGTGGTAGGAAGCTCAGCCGGTTGGCGGCCATGGAGAGCTGGTTGAGGCGGTGGAGCCAGCAGAGCTGCCGGGGAACGTGGCTCAACAGGTTGCGGTCTGCAGTCAGATTCTGCAGAGAAACACAGCTATGCAGTCTATCTGGTAGAGATATCAGCTGGTTCATCGACACATCCAGAGTCTCCAGTTCCTGCAGGTGACCGATCTCTGAAGGTTTCAGATAGACACGAGAGAGAGTCTGAAACAAGTCCTTCCAGATCAGATCATTTCAAAAATAAAAAATAAAACAGCACAAAATTTCACATAAAATTTGTGATGGGACAATTTGGAACTTTACAGTTTGGTTGACTAAATAAGTCATTTAAATGCTGACTAACAGCAACATTTCATAATCTGTGAGTTTCTCAATACCACATTTACTTTTCATAATGTATTTCGCAGACACCATTAGAGCTTCCTTTAGAACAGCGAGGACCATGACAGAAAATAAGAAAATGCAAAGGTTCTTCAGCAGCCAAACAGATTGTGTGTGTTAACATGCTAGAAGACATAAAACACAACTTTGTAAAAAACTGCCTTTCCACATTTAAGTTGTTTGTGGGTAACAAACAGCTAACATTTTTGTCTTCCACAACTAACAGTCGAATGCTGAAATGTCACCAATTTACAAAATCTGTTGAGGTTAAAAATCGTAATACCAGATGAAAATGTGAAGTTGAACAATAGTTGTCTTTAATGAACCTTCAGAATAATATGAAAATAAATGAAAAACCTGTATTTTAGCGTTTGATTACAGTATAATACTGTGCTTTTTTTCCACTGTGTTGATAACACAGGGAACAATCCTGTCACTGCCCCTCTATGAGACAGTTTAGCTGTAACTCTGCTGCCCTCTGCTGGTAAATAAAAAAAACTAAAACTAAATATAAAACTCAATTCAGGTTGATATTGTCTGAACTGTAAATTGACATGCCAAGAACGTCTTTGCACCCCACAGTTGGAAATTTAATTTAATTTAAATTGGTAATTAAATTTACATGTTTGCTTCATTCCTTGACTAAAATATAAACAGACTCATGCAGGCTAGCTGTGTGAGGCACACATACAGTATAAATATTATATGTATATTTCTTTTTGTTTTATCTTTATCCTCTACGATATACACTTTATTTGCCTAAATACTCTGATCTTAATTACACTCAAGCTTTTATGCATCCATACACTTTAGATGTTTTTGTCTCAATGCATTTATGGTGGATCTGATGTTTACATACAATGGTCATGTCGAACCAATATTTCAATTCAGCTACTTCTTAACAGTTGGAGTGACAAAATAAACTCAATGTGTAAAATAAGACCGACGGCTGCTGTGTTTCACCTGGAGGAAGGTATTTCAGCTGATTATTGGACAGTCTCAGGTGCCGTAGAGACCTCAGTCGGCCAATCTCAGGGCAGAGGAGCTGGAGGGCATTATTGCTCAGGTCCAATGACTGCAGTCTGGCCAGGTTTCCAATCGCTGGAGACCAAACCAAAGCTGTCCTCATTATAGTCAAAAGACAAACTGAAGGGAGCTGCTAGGAAGCAGCGATCAAACATAACCTGTTATATTTTGTCAGTATCAATAAATCAATGTGTGTTATGTATGAATTCTACAGCCTGAGCATCTCATCTTCATTTTGATCATGGCTGTTGGTTTGCTTGTTTAGTTTCACTTGATCTTTTTTTTTTTTTTTAAACTTATACAGTCCATTTTTAATCTCACAGGAATAAGCCATTGCTTAACATGTTTAATATTGTTTGATCACATTGAATCTGTGTTTTAGTAATAAACTGAAGACATTCACAACTATAACAATCATGCATAGATGACTGATTTTGATCATAGAGACTTTCTCAAAGTTGGGCAGCAATGGATTCAAATGCTGTTAAATGAAAGCTAAGTGCCAAAAAACTAGTGGTGGACTTACCTTCAGGAATAATGACTATGTTGTTTGAGTGCAAATACCTTAAATGGGAAAAAATATATATATGTTACAATTTGGATGAATCAAGCTATTGATATCTCATTGATTATTGAGCTGTGTGAGGCCTTTTATTTTCATTCTGAAGTCTGTCAGATTTGCAATTTAGGAATGCAGCAGACAACCTCATTAAGTGCAAATTCAAACACATCTGGTGGACCACAAAAAGTCACCATGGAACTTAATTATTTGTACAAAAAACACATTGAGGTGAGTACTCACAGTTCAATTAGATTTGGGAGCTTCTGAGCAAGATTATCAGGCTGAGAGGAAGAGAGAGCAGAGCTAATCAGTAAATCTCAGGAAAATAAACTTGTGAAAACATATGTAAAACGGTCTTGAGTCATGATTACACAGGGAAACTGACACAGGAAAACCAGCATGAATACCAGTGTAGTGAGTGAGTTCCTCTTCATGTACAGTCTCTCCAGAAACTGCAGGCCTTCATCCTTCAGCAGCTCTACAGGGAAATTGTTCAGGTTTCTGTAGTTAAGAAAAAGGTTTTTGTGGCGTTCCTGCTTGGCGATGAAAATAGTCTCATGGAGTTCAGCTGCCATTTCTGAGGAAACCTCTCCTCCCCAGTGGAGGAGACCTGGCAGTGCCTCCTTCTTCTACTGCATTACTGTTTCCTGAAAGCTAATGAATTGAGGCATTAGGAGTCAGTAGTGTTTGTTTCTTTGATCTGTGCAACTGGAAATAGACCAGGATAACACAGCAGGCAACAGGGTCATTATAACCAAACATTGTTGTACCAAGTAAGTTTTATGCCTCTGAACTATACAACATTATAACATTGTGCACAGACATACAGCTGGAGTATATTAGCGCATTTAAAATTTCTAACAAAATATGTTGCTGTAGGAGGCGGCTGCTTTAACAGACACTCGTAGCTAAATTACCGCCAGTATAATTTAGAAGTAGTTCTGGCACTGACACGCAGGGAAACTGCTGTTAGAAACCGGACGTACTGAAAAAAATGCACTATAATTTACCCTGTAGCCAATAATAGCTCTTTATACAGTCAATGGCCTGTAGCTTACGTTATATTAGTGCAGAATGATTTAACTTCAGTTACCTACCTAGCTGACATCATTAGCATGCTAGCTAAGTGGCTGCTATTAGCACATTACTTTCGCTAACAACAGGCGTAGAAGGCACTTATTTACCTTAACTCTGCAGGACCATTTTATTCTACTTTATGTCTCTCATATGGTCATGGCCAGTCAAGTGCAAAATGTATGTTTGGGAAAGAACATAAGCTAACGCTATGTTGACGAACATTTATCTAGAGTAAGCTAGGATGGCAAAGTTTTAGCCCGCCCTACTCTGCCTCTGATTGGCTAGTACTCCTGGCCTTCATTTTGGTTGGTTGGATCAGACTCGGAGGTTTAGGCTTGAGGAGTTGGAGTCAGAATATACAGATTAGCAGAGTAGGGCGGGTCATACTTTCGCCATCCCAGGAAAAAATATTGTTCACTGTAAACAACGTAAGACGTCATTATCCCGTCTCAGGTCAAATGTGACGGTTGTCTTCTTCCCGTTTCAAATTGACTGGAGGCAGGATACTGCTAGTGTATTGCTACTGCCACCTGCTGTCATATCGCTAAACTGCATCATAAATTACACATCCTTCTTGTAAAGTATATTTTACCAAAGTAGTGCCATACTAGAGGTGAAAGTTTGAGGTAACTTTACTACTTCTATTCCAATTAATTTAAGAGGGGAGTATATTATTTTTTAACTGCAGCCACAGTGGAGTAAAAGGGCATTTATCTTCTGAGACCCCAGGGATATCCCAATGTGTATCAGGACCAGACCTCCATCATTACACCATTCTGTTGTGGATCCAGTTTTACATTTAGCTGGATGGCTACTGCATGTGCTGGTGATTATAGAGTTTTAGGAAGTCCTTGTGCCACAGACACAATGCTCTCTTTTAGAAATTAGTTATAACTGAGGAGGGAAACATTTTTCAATTTATATGTTGTACCTACAAACCTGCAAAACCAATTCAATATTTAAAAAAAAGTTAATTTACAAAATGTTTGGATGAGAACCGTCAGCTGAACCAGACATCATTTTAAGTGTGGACATTTTGCCCCTCACTAGCATTGTTTAAAGAGGCCATATTTTGCATTTTGGGGTTTTCCATTACCTTTAGTGTGTTACATATCTTTTTGTACATGTGCAAGGTCTGCTAAGTTGAAAAGCCCAAAGTCCATGTCAAAGGGAGCTCCTTACTCCCACAGAAAACACTGCCCATGAAGTGCCTGAAATGCCTCATCAGTAGTTCAGCCTGTCTTCCGTAACTGTTACATCACTATGTCACACTTTGCATAATGCACGCCTTATGGCTAGTCTGGCGCACCCTTGGGCAGAGCTGTAGTTTGGCAAACCCCCCGGACTAGGAAGAGTTTTATCAGAGATATTGGCATGTCGAGGAGACGCTGTGTTTTTAACTGCGAAGAAAAATTCCCTGTGTATGGACTTTCAAAAGAAAAAGCAAGAAATCCTTGGTTAAACTTCATTTTTACCACTATTACTCAAAGGTACAGCCCCAACCTTTTTTTGCGTTCAAAGCCAGCTGACCAATCAGAGCAGACTGGGCTTTTTGGGAGGGGGTGCTGAAAGAGACAGGAGCTAAAAGAGTGTTTAGAGAGAGGGTGAATAGGGTTCTGTTGCAATGCACAGTATGGGAAAGATAATGTGTTTTTTGAACATTAAAGCCTGTAAAATATTCTAGTATAAACCTAAAATAAAATTAAGTTGAAAATGAGCATAATATAGCCACTTTAAATGTGTCAGCACCACTGTGGCAAGTGGGAGCACAAATGATACACAGTTCCCAACAAAGACAAGCAGCGAATAGTTTTGCATACATTTTAATTCATCTTAAATCTTGTGTAGAAAAAAAAAGAATCAGAGAAACAGACATTCTCTTTTCCTTCAGCCAATAATTTTTCCCAGTACTCAGAATATATAGATAACAGGAAAAATTCTTACAACAGCATGTACAAAAGAAAACCAAAATGAAACCTCAGTCTAACATATCATTTCAACAGAAACACAAATGTTGGAAGGCTATGAATAATTTACACACATCAAAATCTTGATAACAAATTTGCCATCAATGTGACAAAAGGAGAAAAAAAAATGTGTTCGATTTTATGTCCACTCTGTGAGGTGTTCCAGTGGTAAAAGTGAGGCAAAAAACAGACCACAAACACTGAAAGACCATCCTGATCTCGTTAAGTTAGTACAAACTGGCACAGTCTCCCAAATCACTGACATTCCCAGCCTGAAGCAACAAGCAAGCCTTGTTAGGAGAGACTAGAAAAAAAAGAGAAGAGTAAGGATCCTTTTAACTGGGATTAGGATGGCAACAGGTCTAGGCACAAGGAAACGCAGTAAAGAACCTGAAGAGTATTCAGTCAACCATTGCAAGGAGTCCAGAAATTGGACTTCCCTCTACCTGCTAATCCACATGGTTTCATTCATCACTGCCAGTGAAGAATGAGGATGGAAAAGTAGACATCTCATTTACAGTTAACTTGTCTTGTTATCATTTTCACTGTACTAATTTTTTCACAAAATGCCATTAATGTGATTTGTTTTGAAAGTTCACTTGTGTAATCTGTTGGAAACTAGACACACAGATCCCCGGAAATAATATTTTTTTTAGTCGCTACAAGTAACCGACAATATCCCCTTACATATATATGTAGTGAAAGAATGAAGGGTCAAAATAAAAATAAAAAAACAGCTGTCGGCCCCAATTCCATCCCTCATGTGTTTCACATGTTTAAACAAGACTTAGTAACAGCATTTTGTTCAGACACATCTAATTCAGAAAAGACTCAACATTTTTCACTCACTTCCTGCTTAAAGACAGCGTGGCCCTTCTAATAATAATCAAAAGCAGGATGTACCACCTCAAACATGGATTTTACAAGGTTAGATTTTCTTCTTCAAATTAGATTCTGACAGCCGCAGTTTGTGCCTCTCCCGTATTACAAGTACACTCACAGAACTGAGCTTCTGAATTTTCTTTTTAAAAAATCACAGGTTATTTAACAACACTTAATGCTTAGGGCATTTTCTCAAAGACTTTTCTAACTATCTGGATGAAAAAAAAAAAATATAATAATATAATAATATATATAAATATATTTATATTTGTGCTATATTTGCTATATTATTAATTTACATTGCATTAATTCATATTTCCTTTCAGAATGATTTATTAATGTGTTGTCCAAAACAAGCAAGCAGATATGTCATTTCCATCTACCTGACCAGGAAAATATAGTCCTAACTTGAGTAAATTGTGCAACAGACAGGACTTTTTTTCCACCTAAGTGGTTAGGAGAGTCTTCAGAGCAGCAGTAAGCGTTGTTAAATGACCTTTTCAAAGCCCAACAGGTATTTACTTTTTTTGAAAAATAAAACCCCAACTAGATATATAGCGATGTTACTCTAACGTAATGGCGATACATGAGAGGCACAAACTGAGGCTAGACTGATTTTCATCCCCTTCCTCTCTCCCCTCCAGGATGGTTTGGTTTGTAGTTTGATTTTGACCCTATTAACAGCACTCAGTAAAGTTGTCATCACAGATGTTTCAATTCTCTGTACATGTAAAAAAAATAAAAATAAATAAAAAAGAAGTGAGGTAGATGGATGGTTGAAGGGTTAACAAAACCTTCCTCCAAAAGGGCAAAAGAACATCAAAATAACAGAAGGAAAACAGACTCTGGAGTTTTTTTTTTAACAGTGATTTACTCTATAAAAAAGTAACAAGTAACCAATAAACATCTTGGCTGGGAATCCAATCCTTTTGAGGTGAATGAGCCTTTAATATCTACTCCATGTAGGCCTTTCTGATCGTACCGGTTTTCATATTTTAGTGAGATGTATATGTTGTTCCTAAATCAGTCTGTTTCACGCTCAGCTGTTCAGCACTGGGATCTCCAGTTACAGTTTGTTAGATTTAACATTTTAATAAAAGAACACGCCAAGAAGAAGAGAAGAGTCTCATCAGCTTATGTTTCTCTCATGAATGCTTTTAGCATCATCCTCAGTTGTGAAATCTTACCTTTTCTAAAGCATTAAGGAAATCTCTGTGCTATAAGATAATTCCACCAATTTCTCAACCCAATTTAACTTCAGCAATCATCTATAAACACTCGTTAATATGCTGGGAAAATATTAACAATGTGGATTATTCCAACAGCATGCAGAAAACCACACCTGATTCACGAGAGAAGTTGATGAGCAGAAAGTGAGATTATCCGACAGACAGCGTTTTGCACTTCAGCAAAAATAAGATGTGAAGCCTCGTTCCTGCATTAAATAAATTCTATTTTTGCATTTACTTTGTACCTTGAACCCAGTGTTTTTACATAG
>JBBPCS010004634.1:0-11150 GCA_037974645.1 Hollardia meadi | reverse complement strand
CTGGAGATGTGATACTAACTGTCGACCGCTCTTGCAGACACCTTCTGGAGATGTGATACTAACTGTCGACCGCTCTTGAAGACACCTCCTGGAGATGTGATCCTGCAATGTGTGTGTCAGCCTTGTGCTTGAAGTAGGAGGAGTTTGTGATGTTATTAAGGGAAGATTCTGTGACAGAATACAATCAAAGGAATAGAAATTCTTTGAAGGAATCTTCAAAGGAATAGAAATTCCTTTGATCTTTGATTCTAGAATCTGTGACAATCTTCAATTTGTGATGTCATTATGATGTCATAAAGGGAAGATTCTGTGTAAAAACAAACAAACACACACTTACTATATGCTTACATATTTTTTGTTCACAGTATTTTCGGTGGATTTATTGTGTACTATACAGCAAAAACTATACAAACAAAAACAATAAAACAATATAATGAAAGCATACCTAATGTTTGCAAAAATATGAGTAATCCTTCACTGTGAAATCACTTTAAATTGCCCTCAGTAACATAGATAAAGGTGTTTTACAACTTACAAGTACTTACAAGTAGATTTAAGGCTGTTGAAAGCACCTGTAGGCTAATTCAAGTTGTTGATGAGCATCTAGAGATATTGAATAAATGTTAAAAGAGACATTATGGTTTACCCAATTACAGTCCTTCTCAGTTGTTGAAACTCATTTTTTTTTAACATTCTCTCAACTGTAAGTTCAATTGTCACAACCTTTTCATGGGACATTACAACTGTATGTGCATGTTTGCAAAAGGTAGTAACTTACCCAAAATATTTCATACATGCTTTACAACTTTTGCCTTCACATGAAGGCCACAAGCCGAAACGCGTTGGTCTAACAATAAAGTTGTTTGTAACTACAAGTTTTGCTGGAGTTGCTGGAGTTTTGACCTCTCGAACTCTACAAGCTCTCATGTTCTTGGTGGAGACCCTGTCGCTCTTGTTGGTCTGGCCAGAGATTTTCGTCAACATCACATCTGATGTTTTCACTTGCGATGCAGCAGGGGGAAAAATTCCAAACATAGCGCAACCATCCCCTGCAATGATCGGCTGTTATATCCTCACAAGCAGCATTCATGGCATCTAACAGACATCTGATCTTACGGCCGATGGTCATATACTTTCCACCTCCATGCTGAAAAGAACTCTTTTGTTGGCTTCAGTAATGGGGAGTATGGTCAAAGGAATTCCATTGTTATCCTCTCATGCACAGCAAACCGTTCACTCACAATGTTGGCTCTGTGGAAACTGACATTATCACACACAATGACAAAATTTGGCAAATCTGGTCCAACTAAACCTCTTTCGTGTTCTGATATAGAAAGGCCAGGAGAAGTTGGGAGTTATATGTACAGTATGCCATATACAGTATGTGTTATATGGCCCAATGTGTGGAATATGTGCTCACACCATTCTCAGAAATGGAAGCACACATTGTAATATTGCCCCCACACTGGCCTGGTGTGCCAATTGTAGCTCGCTCTCCAATGACATTGTGGTCGTCTCTTGCATTTGGCCAGATTAAACCATTTTCTCCATCTATGCTGCCACATTATTGATTATTCTGACTACTGTAGAGCAGCTTCTATTCTTTCCCCATGTGCAGCATTTTTGCCAAACAATGCTTGCTCATTTTCCTCTAAACCCCTGTGTGCTGGTCTATTGTCCTCTACCCCCCAAAGTGTCCATACTATTGCCTGCATCTCTGCTGTGAATACTGACATCAGATCTGAAATCCTAAATCCCTTGTTAATTCCTAATTCAGGAATGATTACTCCAAATGTCACTTTCCTGCTCTCTGGATCCTTAAATCAGTAAATACAAGTTCCATTCTTGTTTCAATCAAGTCTTCCTTGACTCCATCTCCTGAGATCTTTCTCCTGTTATTATTCAGTATGCATCAACTTCAAGTTCTGGGATTAGCCATGATGGTACAACTGATCTAGAGGGCTCACCTTAATAATTCCCCCGCCTCAGATTTTAGCTTATTGCTAAAGTTTGCTTTGGCCTTCCTTACTCTTCCTAGGAATTCCCAGGGTTGATCTAGCAGGCATTTAGTTGGAAATGTTTCCCCATGTCCTTTTATTTTCATCAAGTATTTCAGTCCAAGTTTTTATCGTCTAATTCCCAAGGGCATCATTAATGGAAATCATTCATCTTTATTGTACTTTTATTCCAGGGATATAGGAATCATAAAACTATAAGAAAATAAAATAAAGACCCAACAGAATACCATTTGAAGTTGTGTGATTTTTCCTGGCTTTCTTTAATGGATTATTCCGTAATTTGAAAATATTATTCCCCTGTTTTCTCTCGCTGCGATGAACCCCCCACCCCCGTTCTTTGGGGTATCTCAGTAGTGAAGTCTAGTGCCTAATAAATGCCTTTTTTCAAGATAAAGCAGCACATTTTAGTGCCCTTTATTGTGACCAGTCCAAGGCACATGTGCAATAATCATGTTTAATCAGCAACACCTGTCAAGTGGATGGTTTATCTTGGCAAATGATAAGTGCTCACTAATATGGTTTTAACAAATTAGTGCTCAAAAACTGAGAGAAATAAGTTTTTTGTGTGTGTATAGATAAAGCTTGTGAAAAATGGGAACAAAAACAAAAGTTTATAATTTTGTTGGTTATCAACCTTCTTTATGACTTTCTCTCAGAAGTACAAAAGTGATATTGATGTGATATGATGAAACTGCAACCTGAAACTGTTTCTCACTTAGTTTGTACCTGTAGGTTTATAAACTAATGAAAGACATGAAGTGCACCTTCAAAGTAAAAAAAAAAAAATGCAAATAATGATAAATTAGCTATAATGGAGATAGTAACTAACTACACGCATTCACACCAGCTTTTTGAGGACTGGACTCAACATAAACAAAGTAAAACTGTACAGAAATAGTATCGCAGGTTCTCCACACAGACATCATACTTGAATTACTTCCACTTTGTTTATTGTTATCTTTACCAAGTATGAATTAAGTCACGTAATTCTGTAATAATTTATATATCACACAATCTGATTTGTTGACTTGAATGAGTCAATTTCCTTGTAGGTATACAACATATTGTAATGCTGTCCTCATCAGTACAGTAATTATTTTTGCAGATATAATTCTATGCAACAGAACTATGGGTAACATGGTCAATTTAAAATGAAACTACCATTACATACTAAACTGTAGTTTTGTAGAATATGTTGCAGAAGTCGACCCATTTGGACGACATAACTCTATCACACTGAGGGGGGCGGTATTACAACATTAGCTGGATGCTGTCCTCGGTTCGACAACACAAAGAAGAAGACATGCTCCGGTAGGCGATATTTTTTCCCAGGATGGTGAAGGCATGACCAGCCCTACCTTTCCTCTGATTGGCTTACACTGATATTCTTACTATAAACGATCTCTCCTTTTTTGTTTTGCCAAGTTTTTATTTCTCTCTTCATCTCTTTATTGTGAAAGTAGTCACTTTTCAACATGTAATATAAATAGAAAGACAATGAAACAAGGGAAACAAAACAGGCACTAGTGTCCTCTCAATAATATTCAACATGGCAAAATGACAGGGTAAATGTAATATAATAGATATTAAGAAACAAAGATCATTTCTATAAACATTCTTGTGGCATTCGTGTAGCATATTAATTGTATGTACACATTTGTTATTTCTAATAATAATAATAGACTCAAAGTAGCCTACTGTAAGCTGAAAGATTCAAACAATGGGCGAAACCTTGATAACTTTATGGATGTGAAGTTGACTCTGCTGAACTTTCTGGTCTTTAGTTTAATCTTACCTTCTTCCAACCTAATTGAATAATTGGTGTCAAAATAGTCTTTTTTTCCATAATCCTGATGTGCACTGACATTCATAAAACAGATGTTTTGTTTATTTTATTTTATTTTTTATTATTTATTTATTCACGCCTCATGCCTGAAACTAACCAATCCCACCGACGGAGGGAACGCGTACTAGCCAATCAGATGCAGAGTAGGGCGGGTCATGCCTTCGCCTTCATTTGAAAAAAAACAAACAAAAAAAATCGTCCTGCCCTCCTGTAGGACAGAAACTGTAGTGACAGTCACCGACCCGTGTGTGTACTATGCGGTTTACTCCTAGCTGATCCTGCTACGTTCAGCGCCCTGCAGCTTGTCTATCACCCTTTATTAAAATAGCCAAATGAACCAAACATTAACATTAGCGAACAGCAGCTGATACTCTCGCACACAGAAATGGCAGACGATGAAATAGACTACAATATTGTGTTCCCAGATGCGGGGACATCCGGTGAGCATCATTTCATTGTGCTGTGTGTTCATGCCTCAGCTAGCTTAGCGTGCGCGGTAACATTATCCGACGAGGAAGACGTGAAAATGTAATTCTGCTGACCGTTAGCCTAGCACGCTAGCTTAGTTTAGCTTAGCTCGTAGCTCGTGACAGCTTCGGTAACATGCCTTTTTTTTTTAATGGTCTGGTTTGTTTTCAGACAGACACTGGCAGGGGACAAAGGAGCCAGTTGTGATTCTGTTGGGCTGGGCTGGTTGCAAGGACAAACACCTCTCCAAATACAGCTCCATCTACAATGAGCAGGTTACAATAAAAATATCATAAAAAATCAAATAAACACACAAGACATTTAGCTTAACAGCAGCATTGTGGCATTATAGAAGTGTAACCTGTAAAGAACTAATTTCTTGATCCTTAATGCTGCTTTTTCTTTGTTTTCTTCACCTTTAGGGATGTGTCACCATCCGCTACACAGCTCCCTTGAAGACGGTCTTCATCTCAGAGTCTTTTGGCTACAAGGAGCTGAAGAGTATGGCCCTCAAGTTGCTGGAGATCCTCTATGACTATGAGGTGGAAAACAGCCCTATTTTCTTTCACATATTCAGTAATGGTGGCTTCATGTTGTACCGTTATATCATAGAATTGTTACACAGTGATAAGCAATTCAGCTCCCTGCGTGTGATTGGGGCCATGGTGGACAGTGCCCCAGGTAGTGGGAATGTCCGCGGGGCCCTTCGTGCACTGACGGCCACCCTGGGGCCAAACATAAGTCCTGTTTTAAGATACCTCCTCTTAGCCCTTTTTGCAGTGACTGTTTTCCTGTTGCGAGTCGTGCTGTACCCTTTGACCAAGTATATCCACAAGAACCACTATGACGCAGTGCAGCAGAGGCCGCCCGCCTGGTCTCACTTCTACCTGTACTCCAGAGCGGACCAGGTGATCCGGCACCGGGACGTCGAGGTCTTTGTGGAGACCCTGAAGCAGAAAGGCGTCCCAGTAGACAGTTTTGATTTTGTTTCCAGTCCCCATGTTGGTCATTTTCGAGATTTTCCCGAGCAGTATGCCCTGAAGTGCCGCGATTTCCTGGTTGCTTGCATGAAGGACTTGGAAGGGTCTGAGATGAAGAAGAGACAGAGGGTTCAGAATCAATGAAGCCTGGAGAGAAACTCGCAAGATTTTGCTAACCCTCTGTTAAGCAGTTTTTCCAGATTGTGAAGAAGAGAGGTGAAGAAAATCAGACAACTACCTTCTTCTCTGGTCTGACAAATCGGTTAGAAAATGAGGCCAAAATTTTTGCAGACAGCTGGAATTTAAGATGAACTAGTACAAGGTCTTGCTGATTTTTTTCCGTCCCAGTGCACATAATGGGAAGGTTCCACACGTGGTGAAGGTTACTGCGCTTAAAACCAGCCATGTGACACACTGTAATTCATATACTAATGTGTGTGTGGCACCAAGGCCTAACCCTGCCTACTCAAATGTTTTTGCAACAGTCATATATCATGTGTAAGAATAATAATACAAACCATTGCTATACACTGGACAATAAATCCTTTAGCGTAATTTAAATGGTAACTAATATTGCTGTAAAATGTGATGCATTGTAGATTAGTAGTAGTGATGCTAAAACTGAGGCTGGGTGTTGGAAAATTATCTATCTTCTATTTATAAAATTTATGATGTATTTATGGTTTTTATCTTACAAATTGTCATTAAAAGTAGACCTCAAGGGTGCTTACAATGAAGGCAAAAATTAAAAACACGAGTCATACAATGATTTTTTTTCTTTTAACAAAAAGGTCTAAAAATCGTTGCCTTAGACATAAAATGCCTTTTCTGAATGTTTTTTTTTCTTTGAAGGGAGGTCCAAAACTTGTACATTACCCAGCCCTAATATGTTATACACAATTGCAATTAGTTCTTGGAAAAAATATGATTGACAATGAATGTACATGTCCAGCACAACTATTGTGTTCTATCTAACTGATGTGCCTTCAATAAATCAGAATGCTCAGAGAAAAGTATGTCACCGTATTTCCTTGTAACGATTCCATTGAAATTGGCACATAGATGATTTTAAGCAGCTTTCTATCTAATCTCACATATAGATAAAAAGTTCCAAAGGATTCATTGACTGGAAAAGTATATGGATGAAAGATGGCTTTCAAAGTGAAACTCAGGTCAAAATGCCGTAATATTCAGAAATTCTTGGTGCTGAACCTAATTACAAAAATTCTGCAATTATTTTACTGATATCTTTTGTTTAAATGCATATTTTAAATCTTCATATTGACTAGACTGCTTTCACTGGTCTGCATGAATCATTTGCTATTAATTCTGATTAGAGTTCTTAGTAAAATCCTTTTTTAAAGCCATTTTTTTAACAACATTTTGCTGTATTGGACTAAAAATGAGCACATGTGCACATATACTGTGTGCCTGGATAGTTTTCATACTTGTGTTCTCCCTTGCAGCAGGGGTTGAATAAAGCTCGTCTCAAACAAGTGCATCCGACACAAAATGTGGTGATACTGGTCTACGAGTGTGACTTTATATATTAGTTTTACAATGTAAAGTGAAAGTTTGTACAGCTTTAGTTAATTTACAATCTTGACATTGTTCCCTTGCTGATAACCACATGATGAACGTCATCACTAGAGGGCTCAATGAACAGAAGACACCAAGACGAGCCCTTGCACTTCAAACTATTTAGTCTGCTGGAAAAAGATTTAGTATGTCCCAGTACATAGTATGCAAACCAGCATGCTTTTCTGGCTGTCCTGACCCACAATCCTCTGCGCAGCGGGAAAAACACTACTTCAACCGAGCCGCCGAGAGAGCACAGTGGGATAACAGCTAATTGACAGATAACAGAGGCCACAATTAACAAATGACAGTGCATTTACAGTAAATATGTAGTACATTCATTTGTGACTTATCTGCATAAGTAATACTTTAATATACAAACTACTGCACAGATGTATGAGCAAGAGGGTCAAGGTTCAACGCACAGTGTTATGATGAAGTTGCATGTCCTAATTGTATACGTACTACATGCAACAGTATGCACTTTGTAAGAGCAGCTGCAGTATATACTAAGAAAAATAGAAAAAAGTATGCAATATTTTTGTGATCAGCTTTCTATTGGAACATTTTGAACACCTTACAACAGCAGTGATGCCTGTCAGGAGAATACGTCTTTTCAGACTTCCCGTCTCATTGTATGTGCATGCGATTTGGAACGCAGCAAAGGTGTCTACGTGATGTGATACCCAGCGGCAGGTGAAATCCAGCCGTTTCCCATCCGCTCTCGTCTCGAGTCTGTTTGAAGAGCGTGGTTCTGAATTGGTCCAGCAGGGATGGTTGTTGAAGGTCTACGGCATGTCAGATTTGACATTTGGAAGAGCGAGTGGTTGGCATTTGTCTCTGCGCCAGGCCCGGCCCTGACACTCAATGTATCATGTATAGAGCTGCTTGGAGGAAAGTTTACATATCGGCACAGACAGATGAACATCGCTTACTGGAGTGCATATGAGACAGGCGGCTCTGATCCTGCTGGTGGTCTCCAGCATCGTTTCAATGACGCACAAAGCCCTCAATGGTTGCTCTGTGTACTTTGAATCCAAGTGCTACACAAATGCTTTTATCCTTGATTAGGCTTTGTCCTTTTATTGATTTACATAAAGACGTGTCACAGAGTATTACTATGACCTCAGAAACATCTGTAAGATTTGAAGTTTCATGTTTTTGTGATTGGGGAAAAACAGAATCACATTTAGACGGTACTGGAATAATTTATCGGATCATTTACTTGAGTGAAAGCAAAGTGAAATGCTACAATGTAAAAATGATTCATTGCAAGTAAATGTCACATGAAAAATTGAGATGTATTAGCAGCAAAGTACTTACTTTTCTCAGTATTCAATATTGTCCTTTTATTATATACAGCAACGCAGTTATCATTAAACATGCAATAACTGTGTTTTGCCACTTGGGGTCAGTGTTGTGAGAACAGCGTTGGCATATTATCACATTTTAAAGCCCCCCTCCAAACAAAAATGTATTTTTCTTCTTGTCCCCAAAGTTGATTTGATTGTTTGAGCTTTACTGTGTAGAATGATGTATGTGTGACTCAATTTTCAATGACATCTATTTATTTAGAGTCATGTTTGTGTCTACCTGATGAAGTTCAATACTGACTCTCTTTCAGCCCAGTTTTTGGTCTCTACCGACTCCTGGGGAAATATCTGTCTCTTTAGCTGCTAAATGCTCCACTATGTTCAGCAGCTAGTTGCTAATTGAGCTGACTCTGTTGTTGCTGCTGAGCAGATGGTGTACAGTTGGTTTTTAGAGCTTTTTCTCTGAAAACAGCTTCTTGCCGAGGAAGAAAACAATGCTAAAAGAGCGGGGAGAATGAACCAAAATAATAAACTTTAGGCTAGACAACTAAACAATGAGCTGAAACTGACTATAAAACTCCATAAAGCCGAGGGGAGCTGCAGATTCACTACCAGCCCCCTTTCTCATTGTAATTTCATACTTTAAACTGGAAGGTTTTATCCCTCCCAGCGTTCCAACATTATTATTGGGCAGCTAATGCCAGAGATCAGCTCCCTAAAATAAGCGAGCTCTCTGATACATCCAAGCGGCTGCAAATGGAGTCTCATGCAGCGAGAAACAGTTCTCTTCCAGCTTCTGTTTTCCAGGAATATCCAACGCATTTTATGCAAAACTCCTGGTTCAAGCACCAGAATTTTCTGTTTATTCTCCTATTTGTTTCAATTAGACTTTTATTCCATCTCAATCTGACCAGGACTTTATTTACTGGAGGGATGAGGGCCTGATAACCATCGAAGACTTGCACATAAAAAAATCGCTTAGCATCCTACATGGAGCTGAAAGAAATCTCTCTTCTGCAAGCCCGTTTTTTTTTTTTTGTTATGTACAAATCAGACATTTTGTTAAGAATAATTAAAACATTTTTGAAAACCGACGGGAGGAACCCTCTGCTTTAATGAAGCGACAACCGAAATTTTAACATCTTGTTTCTAAACTAGTTCTTCTAACCACATTGCAAGAATAGGTAGGATTTACAATAAAATACCCAAACAACAAAGTATCACCATATCATAGCAACTATCATTATACATACACTATAAGTAATTTGATAAAATCAATAAGAGCAGAGTTCAGTTAACTGACACCTGGCAATGAACCCCAGATCATCCATAAGCCAATTTCAATCATACAGTGTCACTAATATTCCTGAAGATGGCAGCATTGAACCACAGTTCCCATCATGCATCGTCTCACCGAGGCCTCAGCTGAGCATCAAGCCGACTACAATCAGGTTCAGCGGTGGATATTTTATTCTTGAGGGCTCCTGAGGGATAAAAGCTGTGAAATGCTACATCCAGAAGCCATTTCTGTGCATGTTCGCACTGCTTTGAAATGGAGAAAAAGGGTTGTGGTGGTTGATTTGTGCACCAAGAAATAACGTCTTCATGTCGGGGGTTAAGTCAAGTGGAAAGCAACGTTGCTTTCCTAAAATTCTACCTTCCCTTGTCTTGTAATTTTACTGACATACAGTAGATGAGAACAAAGCATTCAATAAAGAAAGAGTGATTCTTTTCAGTTAGGGATGAGAGATAAAGGCGAACAGAATAGATGGGTGGGAAGACAACATCATAACCCCCCCCTCTCAGAAACGCACTGAAAGAAGAAATTACCCCATGGAAGTTAATGAAGTCTCACAAGTTGATGAGGGGAAAATTGCGGCGAAGAGGGGTCAGCGCTTTCTCTTTAGCCTTTCCCTCTTCCGCGGAAAATGGCTGCGGTCAAGATCCATACTTTTAGAGGACGCTGAGCACTCCAACACAGAGACGGAGTGAGAGGGATGGGATGGGAGGGGGGGGGGCACCAAGATTAATGGTATTAAGTGGTAGCACTTGGCAATGCGGTAACATATCGTCTATGTTCTCTATTCCACACTGATAGTTTCATAGACCTTCGCTTTATACATTGACTTTTAGCTGTGATTTACAGGATTCAAATAATCCGTCTGGCTTTTCATCATCGCAAGACCTGCGAGCGTCTTCAGTGCGGAGTCACATCAGTGCCAGTTTTATCAGAAAATGCAGTCAAAACCTTAAAACACGCCGATGCACTTTGGGATTGCTGGTTATCATGCAAAGCCAAAAAAAAAAAGAACTTTTCTTTCAGAGATCCGTTTGTTCTCGGCAGCAATTTTTTTTTCTAATTTTAATGTCACTCCGAAATGAAACGTTTTTATTTATGTACATGTTGACATTTTGGATGCTACCCGCGAACCCCCTTTCTAGATCATTGGATGGGGGAGTGCAATATTTTATCTGACAGGCACACACACACACAGGAAGAGATAGGATCTAATGGCAAATCTCTGTGACTCTTTCTCCCGTGATTTGAAGTGATTTTATATAGTGTTTGACATTTTGATTTTAAGGCTGACATACTGTGATTTTATGGCCAATGATCAAGATGATTTTCTATTTTATTTTTCCCCCGGAAATTCCCTTTACATGGTGGTCTGCTATAACACAAAGACAGCACAGTACTTGCAATAATTGGAGGTTTAATTTATGTTTCTTTTTTATGCGAGGATGTAGATTAATTAGTTAGACAGACAGATACATACATAGATAAATAGATTCATATATAGATAGATAGTCCACTTTTTTCATTACTGCATGTCTCCTCGGAATATTTATAGTCCTCCCAGTCTTATCTCTTCTAACACACACACACACACACACACACACACACACACACACACACACACACACACACACACACACACACACACAC
>JBBPCS010004633.1:0-11150 GCA_037974645.1 Hollardia meadi | reverse complement strand
AACCCAGAGTTCAGACCAGGAGACAGAGTTGCAGTCTTACACGCTTCTCTGTGCTTCCATTAGAGCAGTTACCCACCTTAGAGACTTAGAATTGGCGCTATATAAATAAAATTTGATTCTGCACAGGTAGAGA
This sequence comes from Hollardia meadi, assembly GCA_037974645.1. Classification (NCBI taxonomy): domain Eukaryota; kingdom Metazoa; phylum Chordata; class Actinopteri; order Tetraodontiformes; family Triacanthodidae; genus Hollardia; species Hollardia meadi. The sequence goes on along the minus strand of JBBPCS010004633.1, from coordinate 11,017 downwards.
GAAAACTTAAAGGTGAAATAAAATATTGGCTACCAATGAGCAGGACAAAAATAATGTTGACACTTTATGAATTAGTTCAATATGTGTAACTCTTTCCAACATCAGACTCTACCTTCTTGAAAGGTCTCAGTCTATGAGGATGGATCAGGATCAGAGGACTGAAGGCCTCAACATGATCTTGACCCACAATATCTACACAAGATTCATCTGCAAAAAAAACAGGTTGTGCTCCTACTCTCACAGAGACCAAACTAATGGTACATTCTGGTGCTCCTCGTAAGCCTTTAAGAAGAGGCAATTTCTGGGTTCACCATCATTAAGTTGCACAAAACAATGTGACTTCAACATGTTTCATGATACCAACATTTTGATGACAGACTAATGGTTGGAACTGGGAGGAAATGTTTCTTAATTATTTAACCACACTGTTGTACAGGACAGACTATATCCCTTTATATTTATGATGTATGATATGTGCTGTTGTACCGTTACCATTGTTTGGGATAGACATGTGGGGGATTTTATCCACTTGAGATCAGAAATTCTGTTGACAGCAGTTGGTTGATTCTAACAGAAGTCGTTAACGTTTAGGTATAGGGAATCTTTAACGCCAAGTTGTTTTCCAGAGTCTTGTTGATGTTATTATTGACCATATTTGTGTGTGGTACACTCATCTTCATCTTAGTAAAAAATAGCTGTCTTAATGCTGCACTGGATAAGGCATCACTGTGACAATGTTTTGAATAAAGTCAACTTTGTTAAAATGTAGTGCAAGTAGCAATGGTTCTGAACTGAACAGAATGGTGAGTTTAATGTTGGTGGTTGAATTTATGATCAAATTTCAGGTAGTGTTCAACTGAAGCAACAGGTTGCAGGTCTTGAAATGTGGACTTTGGTGTTAGTCCAATATTTAACCTACAGCAACTCAAATCTGTGCTTGTTAGTCAATATTTGGCAAAATTCAAAAGAATATATTTCACAGAATGTCATTATAAATCACTAATTGTCATTAATTGAACAACATTCATATGTGTTGTTTTGGTCAAGCATTACTTTATTTTGAATAAGAAGTGAGAGTAAGTAAGTAAATGCAGTTGTCATTTGGTTTTCTAACACCTCTCTGATAAAAGAAAGTTAGATTGTTCTCCTGACTGTTTCCCTTTGTTTCCAGTCTTTATGCTAAGCTAGGCTACTAACTCACGACAACACACAGGAGATCATACTTAGAGAAAGATTTATGTCAATTCAAAGACATGTCAATATGCAATACAGTTTAACACAGACAGTAGCAACTATAATAATACCTTAACCATGAGAGCTCTCTCTCTCTCAAACATGATGCGCTTCTGGCTGTTCACAAACACCAAGGTGTCAGTTTATTATTGACAACTTGGTGTTCAATATACGCTCCAGAAGGTAAATTGCCAACTAATACTAAGGTCATAATGGAAGACTGTCCTCACCAGAAGGAGACAGCAGCAATCATTTGTTCAAGTATGAAAAACAATGTCTTATCTCACGACCTGTAGTTGTCAAAAATCTAATGATGATGGTCTCTGAAGCAACAGGGGAAGTAGTGTGACACTGGATGGGGGGAATGGTCTGAAGCAAAATGTGTCACTATGCAATTAGAGACTACTGCTTGCACTCTACATCCTTTCCTACATTTATTACCACCAGTCAACTTTAGATTCTTTTAACAAACATCACTATTCTTTCATAGTGTTAACCATAGATTTACTTGCTTAATCTTATCCAAACTTTAACCATGGAGGTGGTAGAACAGAGATATGAATCAATTTTTTAAAACCTCTTTTGAAAGGCACAACTGACAATAGATTGATGAGATCAGAAAACCGGATAATTTGCTGGAGATATTCATAATCAAATGAGGATTAACCATCCTCAATTGGTGACAATATGATTTTTTCTTTGGTGTCACCATCAGGTCACATTTGCCATTTTCTGTGGAAGAGATATTTTCTGGCTGATTGCCACAAAACAGATTGCCGCAAAAATTGATGTTATTGACAGGATGAACCCTTTTCAATATAGGACACTGACAATTTTTCTAGAAAACCCTTTACTTTTTAACTTCACAGCTGGCAAGGCCATAAGAGCAGCCAAATAATTATGTTGTTGTTCCATCTTAACACTTTCATTTTGTGGTTTATAATGAAGTCGGCCATCTCTAAGGGTTACTTGCTACTTTACAGTTTAGTTTTCAATATTATAGGTTAGAGTTTTATATTGTACTTTGGAAGAAGCCAGGGGAAAATTTCATGGACAATAAAGTCAATCAATAGAAATTGAGCATTAGACAGAGCAGCTGCTTTCATATCTTGGGGTATGAACATATAACATCTTACTGTGACTATTAGTTAATTACCACTCATAGCATACTAGATTTGTTCTTAGCTTCTGTTTGTGTTAACAGAAAACTTGTGGAGGCCCTTTGGTTCTTGAGGTTTGAGAACTTGTGTCTTAAGATCTGTCTATGATGGGCTTCCCTGGTCCAGACCATTCCCATCATACTGGTTCTGCCTGAGCGTGGAGCAAACATTCTAGTTTCTTTTCTATGCTTTTCAGCTAGCTCAGGGAATTGCTGGGTGTATAGACGGTCTGTGTACTGCAGTTCTGGAGTTATAAATCTCTGACATTTTGTTTTGGTTTGTTTGTCTATGTGTGTGTTTAAGTTATAGCCCTGAATGACAGCTGCTCCATACTGGAACGGCTTCAACCTGACATCTTTTATCTGGGACGGGTCGACTGCCCCATCATCTTTCAGACAGGTGTTTGCTAGCTTGGCCTGGAGCTCTCTCAACTTAAATACTTCACTCTTCATCTGCTCCTGCCCAACTTGACTATCAACTTTGTGCCAGAAAGTGGCGTTAAAGTGGAGGTAGATCCTCCAGTCTAAAGCATTCCACCTTTTGATTTTCTCTGCAGTGTTTGGTAAAAGTGTGTGGCGAGTTCGTTCACTGCGACTGTTGAGTTTAAAGGAAACCACATCTTCCAAGGACCAACAGAGGGCATGCTTGAGCAAGATCATGGACTCATCAAAGTATTCAGAAATAAGAATAAGGTGGAAGTCTCCTTGAATGGCTGCAATAGCCATACTGGCTCTCTCCTCCAGGTCTTCAGCATTAGCTGCAACATTGTTGTCAAAGCCAAAGTCGAAAGCCATTATATTGTGCGCATAGTGGTTGTTGGTCATTGATGAGTTGTAGCTTCTCCAACTATTGTCTAGGAAGTTGTCCAGGCTGTGAGTCCTCTGGAAGGCTGGAATGCTCTTGTAGTAAATAAAAATGGACTCCATCATTGCCACAGGATGTCTCAGGATAGAAAAGTAGAAGGTATCCTCAGGCATAACTTTTGCAACCTGGGACAAAACATAGGAAGAAATTTATTTAAGACTTAGCATTTTGAAAAATTGTATTTAAGTGTCACTGAAATAGTTTTTTAAAAATGAAATTAAAATTAATTTTCCTTTTTCTGGAAGGAGAAATCAAATCTGAAAGCCAACAGGTATGTTGGTATGCAGTTTGGGTAGTACTCTGAATTTAAGATCCGCTTGGCCAAGTGGGGCCCATAAAGTCTGGCCAGCCATGCGATTTTTAATTCTTATTGATACCACACTATATATATGAGGACAATACGGGGAATATATATGTGCACACCCTACCCCCATGATCAACCTGCATGCGCAGAGCTTTTTGGAATTATAGTAATTGAGGTTGCCCAGAGGAGGCCCTAATGCCAATCCATTGCTCACCAAAGGGGTTTCCACATAGACATGTTACCAGGACTAAATACCATTATGAAATATAAGTCAATACGAAACAATGGCACATTGGACCTCACTCAGTTTTCCAATTATTAACCGATGTGCCCATCAGATTCCATCTGGATGTTTTTTTTTCAATTTTATTGGCTACTGTTTCCCCAAAACTGAATCAGAAAACTGAAATCAGGGGTCACAGTTGGGAACAAAAAACCACTGCACATGACACACAAATAATAAGACATAATATTGGGTCCTTTTGGGTACTGGAAAGGTGTCTGTGGGGGGGTTATCTACCCAGAAACCCACTAACTCAGCAGACTAACAAAACTACTGACCCAAACAAAAGAGACAAAAAAATGGGAGGCACTGATAGAAAGGGTCAAACTCTCAAAATACAAACACAAAAACACCATTCACACAACACCAGACAGCCAACTAATGGTGTTGACAGTTCAGAAGCACACCCTCAATTGAGCAGGGAGCACCCTCTTATATACACTCAGCCAGGCTGATCGCCACCACCTGAGGGAGGCCACACAGGTGCAGCCAATGGCCGCTGATGACTACAGGTGCAGCCTGTCTGACCATAACACTACCATCTTCATAGAGACAATGTTAACTCTATTAATTGAACACCTGAGAAAGTACCGTAAGTGTAATAAAAGCATTGTATTTCATCCTGGTGTTATTCTGGACCCACACTGTAAACCCAGTTTCACCTTACTCACATTTAGTCCTATCTCAAACTTGTTTCCCCATTTAGACTACATTCACCCATATGGGATCCACATGGATATGTAAGATGGGCTGTAAATTTATTCTACACAGCTCGAATCATTTTCTGATGAAACTCACCTCAGATTTTCTAAACCTCATGTGGTTGCACATGATGTGAAACTCCCTCACACGTCTGCTGTTAAAACCTTCCACAAAATGAGAAGCAAAGAAGAATGGGTAAAACAACTGGCTATGTTTGTTCAGAGGGAGGGCGAAGGTTAAGTTCCTATTTTCACCATAGCGATACAGGATGTTTAAAATAGTGCTGCTTGCTGTTTTGTGTGTCTTGAGGAAAACAATATGAGACTTGGGGTGGCAGGTTGTTTTAGTATGGACAGTGTGGATGTGAGCTTTTAAAAAACTGTCTGGAGTGTTGATAAGTCTTTTGTCTGTGCCTGCAGATACGCCTTTCCTTGTACTGTGAAGGTACAGAGGACCAGGAGATCCAAGGTTCGACTTGTTTCCATTCTTTGGTAGAAGCAACTTTCCGGGTGAAACGTTTCTTGCCGCCATCTGAGAGCCTGTAGCAAGGTTGATGATTTTGTCCACATGTCTCGACAGAGTATAATCTGATGGCTTTCCATATCCCTTGTTCTTATGATGAAGATCTGTAGTTCTTTCTATCTGTAGTGACTTCACGGCAGGCTTTACCATCAGTGAATGGGGACCTTCCCAGACATTTTGCAGAGTAGAAAACAGGTGTGGTTTGTTGACAGTGAATCTCAGATGTGGTAGTCCTGTCAGCTTGTCATTCCTGTGAGGAGTCATACACACAGTCAGTATGATGTTATATAATGTAGAGCATTGAAATATTTTACAACAGAGATTCTCAACTTTTTTAGCTTCCAAAATAGCTTTTTTTGTATCATACTCACAATGCTGTGGATAATTAATTGTAAAATGTTATGTTTTCATATGCTTTGGCTTATGTAGTAAGTAGATAGGAGTAACGTTTTACACTCAACTTTGTTCACAGCAAAATATTTTGCCCCACAGCTGGACTGGAAGGAGTTGATGTTATATTGCCATAATTACTGCATTTCTAGGTCAAACTATTCCCAGCATTCAACCCTAATACTGACCCCATAAGCACTCTGACGATATGATATGACAGACATGACATGATGTTCATGTTCATTTTGAATTTCATTATCTAACTATAATTGCAGTCATCCAAAATGGATTATTATGTCAATGTATGATACAGTTGAAGTCGGACATTTACATACACCTTAGCCACCTTACATTTAAACTAATTATTATAATAATTAATTTCAGCATTCATTTATTTCATCACATTCCTGGTGAGTCAGAAGTTCACATATATATTTTTTAGGATTTGGTAGCATTGCCTTTTTATTGTTTGACTTGGATTAAATATTTTGGGTAGCCTTCCATACGTTTCTCACAAAAAGTTGCTGGAATTTTGGTCCATTCCTTTTGACAGAGCTGATGGAACTGAGTCAGGTTTGTAAGCCTGCTTGCTTGCACATGCTTTTTCAGTTCTCCTTTCAGTTCTTGGATTGAGGTCAGGGCTATGTGATGGCCATTCCAATACCTTGACTTTGTTGTCCTGAAGCCATTTTGCTACAATTTTGGAAGTATGCTTGGGTCATTGTCCACTTGGAAGACCCATTTGTGACCAAGCTTTTAACTTCCTGGCTGATGTCTTGAGATACTGCTTCAATAAATCCACATAATTTTCCTTTCTCATGATGCCATCTATTTTGTGAAGTGCACCAGTCCCTCCCCTGCTGCAAAGCAGCCCCACAACATGATGTTGCCACCCCTGTGCTTCACGATTGGGATGGTGTTCTTCAGCTTGTTTGGAGCTTTTTCCTCCAAACATAACAATGGTCATTATGGCCAAACAATTCAATGTTTTTTTTCATCAGAGCAGAGGATGTTTCTCTGGAAAGTGTTCCCAGTCCCCATGTGCAGTTGTAAACTGTAGTCTGGATTTTTTTTGTTTTTAGCTTCTACCTTTCTGATTGCCCTTTAAGGTTATGTCCATAAAGGACTTATTGTATTGTGGATATAGACATTTCTGTACCTCTTTCCTCCAGCCTGTTCACAAGGTCTTTGTTGTCTTTGTCTTTTTGGGCCAAAGTTGTTTTTATTTTATTTTTGTGCTTCTGTCATGGGGAATATTGTTTCTTTTTTTGTCTGTTTTGATGTGAGATATGATCTGGAGTCACAGGGTGTTTTATTTTGAAAAATGATTGAAAAAGCTTCTCTATGCCGTTTCTGAGTCTGACTTCCTGTCTGGCTTGATCTGCTCTATATAGATTGAGGCGACATCTGTCAAAAAAAGACTGAGCGCATATTATTGCTGACCAGAGAGCCACTTCTGAAACCTGTGGCGTGCCTGGTGGAATCACAAGCATCGTCTTAAATCAGTGTGGAGATCAACTCCAGCAGCTGTATCATGGCCAGAACATGGTGCAGATGTGCCTGGTGGAATTTTGGGGTAAGAGACAGAAAGCGTGTTCTTCTCTTAGCGGTTTGATAGTTGCATGGTCCCATGGCGTTCATACTTTTGTACCACTGTTTCTACAGATTAACGATGTCCTTCAGGCGTTTGGAAATTGTTCCCAAGGATAAACCAGACTTGGGGGTCCACAATTTATTTATTTATTTTTTAGGTCTTGGTTGATTTCTGTTAAATTCCCCATGATGTCAAGTAAAGACGCACTGACTTTGAAGTTAGGCCTTCATATACATCGACAGGTACACCTCCAGTTAACTGGTAACCTCCAGGCCATGGTAATCTGAAGTGCTTGAGTCAAAGGCAACTGGACTTCTTTCTGGTTATTGAGGACTGTTCACCTCTCATCCAAAAGGCTTATTTTGCTCTAATCAACTGATGGGGAGTCTCAGGCATTTAACCTCTAGTAGGGTCATTAGCACCCATTGTAGCCAACCTCTGCATGAAGGAAGTGTAAAGCAGAGCTCTGAGCTCCTTTAAAGAAAACACCTAGCCATTGGTTCAGGTATGTGGATGATACCTGGGTCAAAATTAAAACCCAAGAAGTAGAGGCTTTTACTGAACATATCAACTCAGTGGACAGCAACATCAAGTTTACAAGGGAGGACACCAAGGAAAATATGTCGCCATTCTTGGACTGTGCTGTGCAAATTGAGGAGGACGGAAGCTTCAACATTAAAATTTACCGGAAGCACACACACGCACGCACGCACGCACGTACGCACGCACGCACGCACGCACGCACGCACGCACCCCACTGGAACACAAGGTTTATACCACTGTGCTGAGAATGTTCCCTCCAAGGCAGAGGGAAAAGAAAAGGAGCACACACATATTAAGGAAGCATTTATAACCTGCGGCTATCACAACTATCCCACAACACTCTTGGTTCATCCCAAGGACAAAACACCCAAACACAAGCTGAGCAATGTTGTATATGCAGTGAGGAGTGCACAGACCTATACATAGGGGAGACCAAACCACCACTCTACAAGTGCATTGCAATGTACACATTCTTGACAGAGAAAATGGTTTGAGCGAGGAGTGAAGGAAGCCATCTCATTTCCCTCAAATTGATCTATGTCTTGTCTATGTCTGGATCAGCTGTAAGAGGATCAGCTGTAGAGACTTTTGATGGAGTTGTCTCTGTTAACGTGTTCTCTTCTCAGACTTTCAGATACCGACGATCTGTCATTCACCCCTTGTTTCCAATCTAGACACACAAGGTCTAATAAAGACAGTTCTCAGTGCAGAGCAGCAGTGTTTTCTCTCTGTTACTTGTTTAACAAACACCTGCACATGAACAACAAGCTGCAGTCTGCATTCAGTCCTGCTCAGAGGCACAGGAACCATTTCTACTGACAGAATGACTTTATATTATTTATCTGTTATTTACATCTGTATTCATTGATACTGATTGCCATTATTTAATAACCCATAATATGATTATGATGACATTTAAATAGTAGACATTATTTATTAGGTTAAATGTTTCAGGGAAAATGTAAATTATGTAACACATCAAACCCTACGCTCAGGAATGATCCGCCTTACATGTGACTGAATGAAAATGATGATAAATTATGTAAAAAGTGTTTCTTGCTGACAGACTATCCTAACAAATGAAAGTTTTTTGTGCTCGTGACCCACTCTTAAACTTGGCAGTAACTAATCTGTTAACTGTCATCACTCCGTTATGAAACTCAAGTGTTGTTGTGATGTATCAGTCCGATACAATAGCTGATATCCAATAAGGGGACGTGTCAGTCAGTAAAAGACTCTTGTGAAGGCTGCTCTCGTGTATCCTTGCTCTGAGGAGCCCTCAGAGATCCTTCCTCACTCCCTGATCCTAGCTCCTTGGACCAGAAATAAGAGCTTTGGGACGGCGTGCAAAATGGCAAATCAGAACGGTTTGTTTTCCGGTTCACCTGATGATCGAGGAGCAAAGACATATTAAATAAGGGAATTGGTCTTGACTCATGGGACCCTAACGACTCATGTGACCCTAACGAGTCACACGATGGCTGGCTGGGTCCATGACTCACATGTGACCACCCTCAAGGTGCTAACAACCCTACTAAAGCTTAAATGTCTGAGACTCCCCATCGGTTGTTTAGAACTGAAGAAGCCTTGTCGGATGGGAGGTGAAACGTCTTCTAGAACAAAAATAGTCCAGTTGTCTTTGACTCAAGCACTTACGATAACACCTCCAGTTGATCAGATGCCTCTGAGGCCATGATGTGATTTTCTGGAGTTTTCCAAGCTGTTTAAAAGAAAGTAAACTTCTGTCCCACTGGAATATCATGAATTAAAAGTGATATCATAAATAATCAGTCTGTAAACAATTTTTGGAAAAAAATACTTGTGTCATGCACAAAGTAGATGTCCTAACCGACTGGCCAACATTATAGTTTGTTAACATGAAATCTGTGGAATGGTTAAATGAGTTTTAATGACTTTCATTTAAGTGTATATAAACTTCTGACTTTAACTGTATATACTGTACAGCACTAATCTTTGGCTTCAAGGCTCTGGCCTCGTCACTCCCCATGAGGTAACATCAAGCTCAGCACAACAGTGGGGGAATGGGGAGAGGCTAGGAAGACTCAAGAGGGTGCTTTTCATTACTTGTTGTAAAATTATGAATTTACAAGAGTGTGTTTTATGATTCATGATTCAGTCATGAATAAATATGAACAGCTCCTGTTGGCGATCAAATAGGTGTTGCCGTCGGGTAAAAAACTGTTTGGGTTACAACTGTGTTTCACTCGCTCTAAGCTCCTCCAGAAGCCTCCTCTCTTCTCGCTCCTCGTCTCATTGATCCTCCATGATGTTGGGGGGTGAATAAGATGTGAAAATTAGAGTCATGACAAGCACCCCAAGCCTGCAGGTGGATGCACCGTGAAGCGAGGGCAGGGCAGCAGTAGCAGCAGCAGTAGCAACAAGGCACATCATCGCTTTCAGAGGAGAACGTTGGCAGCAGGCATGCAGGATTTAGAGCAAAGTTATCTGTCCTCACAGCTTGGTCTCACCAAATGGCATATGAATAACACGTCAGTGTCTTAAGTCATTTTTTGCTTTGTCGGTGTGTACATTTGCCAAAACAATGTCAGACTCTGTATTTTTCTCTGGGCCCCTGCCAAATCTGAACAGTGATGGTAAAGTACGTTGAGCCGCATGTAATCATTCAATCGCTGGCTGTCGACGTGGTGTCCAGTAAACGATGTGGGATTTGTAGATAATTGGCAGACTTTCTGGGGTAGACCTGGTCGGAATAGGAGAGATGGCATTCATCCCACTTTGGATGAAGCAACTCTCATATCTAAAAATCTGACCAAGTATATTAGAGAACAAAAACCCTGACAACCCAGAGTTGAGACCAGGAGACAGAGTTGCAGTCCTACTCGCTTCTCTGTGCTTACATTAGAGCAACCCACCCAAAACCCCATAAAGACTGTGTCTGTCCCCGGACCACTTAATTTAGCTAAATCAAAAGGAGGAGTTTTACAGAAAAAAAATGAATAAAAATTAACATTGAACATCAGATCTCCGTCAAAAGCTGTTAGTAAACGATTTAAAGGTCCCGTATCATGAAAATGCATTTTTATTGTGTTTTTTATAAACTTGGAGGTGTAAAATAAAAGCTGTTAAAATCTTTAGTCGCCTACGACTGCCATTCCTCTACCCCCTCACCATAAGATGGTCTCACAGCTTATGAGTTAGTAAGAAATTTGGCCGGTTTCTACCTGGAAACCAGATAACCACTTGTCGTCACATTGCATAAGCCTGCCTCCTCATTGTCCGCTTCTTCCCACAGTTCCCACACTCTCTCTCTCTCTCTCTCTCTCTCTCTCTCTCTCTCTCTCTCTCTCTCTCTCTCTCTCTCTCTCCAACCGGTCAAGGCAGATGGCCGCCCACCATAGAGCCGGGGTCTGCTCCGAGGTTTCTGCCTGCTAAAAGGCAGT
>JBBPCS010004632.1:0-11151 GCA_037974645.1 Hollardia meadi | reverse complement strand
CAGAGACCCAACATTTCCCCCATGAGCAAGCACTTGGCGACAGTGGCAAGGAAAAACTGCCTTTTAGAAGGCAGAAATGGAGGTGGGCGGCCATCTGCCTTGACCGGTTGGGTTGAGAGAGAGAGGGGGGTGTAGGGGGGAGTGGGGGAGACAGGCACAAACATAGATAATAATAATAATAAAAGCTGTAGAAATATTGCTACTGTTAAAAATAGTAATAGTTGTACTATGCTGTAGAAGCTATTATTTTTTAAATATAGTAAGATATATTAATAATAATAGTATTAATAATGTTATTAATAACATTAATAATGATGATAATGATAATAATAATGATAATAGCAGCAGTTGGCGTCCAGCAATACCACAGCAGTAGGTCCAACCACGATCCATGTCAACCTGCGAGACGAGAAAGCACAAAGTCTCCGGGGGGACTCAGATAACGTTGGAGGTAGGCGACGGTCCAGTTTTTGATGTCGGGCTCAATTTGCTGACGTGAAGATGGTCCAATAGAGGGGGAGGGCGCATGTGAGTGTGCTATGGTTGCTGGTGGAGACCGTAGGTCTGCGTGAAGAGGGCAGCTGCTGGCGAGGAGAGTAGTGGGAGTGGTGCCTGCTCTGGCGGCTAAGCCTGTGGTGTTCGTGGTTTTGAGCCCTCGCTGAAAGGAGAGGAGGACTGGGAGGATACTTGGCTGTGGTCTGACTGTTGTGCCGTGGCTGGAAAGAAGCAGGTTTCAAACAAATTGTCAGGTCGTCATCTGAATCAGGCGGGTTGATGTGGAGTTCAGGGCCCATGGTAAGTTGAGTATTTGAAGAAGTTTTTGCCTTTGATTTACAATTGAAAATGCCATTGTGTGTGAGAAACCTGAGACAGACAGAGCACGATGGGTTGACCAGGTATAAGGCCTGACAGTTGATTAGAGGTGTGGTTGAGTTAAGTTAATTCATTAACTTAATTTAATGGGAGTATCTAGGAAAATCTAGGTTTTAAAATGCTTTGCATAGTTAAGTGTCTTTTGTTTGTGTTGTGGTTAGGTTAGGTTTAGATGTTACATTGAGTAAAAGCCAGTGAAAAAGGTTTAAAGTATTAATTGTGTGCACATCCTGTCCCATATTAAGCCAGAGACAGAGTAATAGATGAAGGAAAACAAAAAATACATTAACAACCTTTAGCTCACTCATCACAAATCAAAATTTTTAAAAAGTAGTAAAAAATACTCTTATAGTTGCTGTTCATTATGACCCCGTATTTGTGGTCTCATTACCTTTTCAATGATGCTGTATCTTAGTGTACTGATGTTGTGCTTGGCATTTCTTAATCAGGTAATCGAAAATTGCTCCTGTGTTCACTGATGCAAGCACGTAAGGACCAAAGTAAACCAAACTACGGTGGAAACAAATAAGCTCCACTTGCAAACATATCACAAGGACCAAGATGACCAGGATTTTTGCACCTACAGTGTAAATGTACATAATATGTGCAACCTTAACAATTGGTAGCATGGGAAAGATAGATGCACATACCGGACCTTAAAAGCAGGTTTTTGAAATTACAAATTTTTCTTGTATTAGGTTGTTATAACAATACTGTGTTTTAATATCAGATATTATTGTGGAGAATTTTCAAATATTTCTCAATTCTGAATCCAATGGACATAGCTATTAGGGAATTATTGGAAAACAATTTGTTCTCATTAACTCTTAGGGATAGCAATGTCTGTTCATTGGTAAATCGTTTGGTCAAGAATGAAATACACCAACAGCTAGTAAATGTATTGCCATGAAATCTTGTTAACGTTCATGCTCCTCATAGCATGAATCCTCCTGACTTTGGTGATCCTCTTACTTTACTTGCAATTACCATGAAGTTAAGATATGTGGTTCATAGTGATATATCTTGGCAACTAATTAAGGTATTGGAATGAAATTTCCTACCGATATTCAAGGTCCCTAAAGGACAAATGCTTATAATTGTAGTGATTTCCTGACCTTTCCTCGAATTCCACCATAAAAATTACATTTTTCGTTATTAGTGAAATGTTTGGACTACTATGGGATGGATTACCGTGAAGTTTGGTACATTATACACATTCATGGTCTCCAGAGAATGACTTGAAATCACTTTCGTGATCCCCAGACCCTTCATCTAGCAGCATCATCAGTCCAATACTCTGGTCATGACCAAATACCTGCAAAACTAATGGCATTCCTATCAGCCTCCACTGTACTTGATGTATAGTGCTAATTAGCAAATGTTAGCATGCTAAAATGCTAAACTAAGATAGTGAACATGGTAAGCATTATATCTCATGACATCAATATGTTAGCATTATTGTGTTGCGTTATATTGTTATACATATATATAGACACACACAAGTGTGCAACAAGTGTGCCATTGTGGCAATGTTACAATGAGTAACTACATGTGTAGGCTACCCCAGAGGATTTCTGATACCCATTAGGGTTGGGCGGTATATGAAAATTTTTGTTTTGGTTGGTCATTGTTTTGGTAGTGGATCCCCCTTGGTTGCGATTATGGAGGAGCAAGTGAAAACTCTGCAGTCAAGGGGGGTAGCTGCAGCATACGCCGGGCAAGATCCAGACACGGATGACAAAGTAGCTGCTGGCCAGTACTCCATTGTGTACGGATCTGCTGAAACATTCGTAGGTAAAGATGAATGGAGAGCCGTCCTGCAAACGACGAAGTTTCGAGAGCGATTGGTGGGGATTGCTGTGGACGAAGTACATATGGCAATCCACTGGTAAAAGCAAATAACTATTAACCATCTTTCCAGCTAATTTGGTAATTTCTATAGCTAACATTATTTGCATTGTGTGCAATTTGACACTAGCAAAGTCAATTATCAGTGGTGGAACAAGTAGTCAGATCCTTTATTTCAGTAAAAGTAAAATTGAGCCATTTTAATGCATTAACATTTGCCTCCCCACATGCAAATGTTCCATCAAAACAAGTTCCCTGCCGAGACTATTTTGCAAGGGCACCATCACTGCTTCCTGGGCTTACGTGCCGCCCACGATGATTGTGATTGGTTTAGAGAAATACAAACAAGGCAGGGCTTATACCAGAATGATGAGGGGAAGAGCCAGACCTTGCTCCAGCGCTGGCGTGTGGAGATAGGTCTGGCTGTGCGAGACTACTGTCAGCCCAACTGGCGATTGCTGATATATTCACACAGGTGTGAATTCAACTCTTGACTCTTTCACTGTGGAAGCTTGATTGTTTTTAACTCCCTAACTCAAAATAAAACTCACCAAAGCTGTCTTTGTTAGTCTGTGTACTGTGCTACTGGGTAAGCTTACTGAATGAGAGTCTGTTGCTGAGCAGCTACCAAGGCCATATGCACTAATCTTGAAGTGTTATTGGATCCGTTACAAAATGTAATGGGTTCTTCCTTGGCCCATGCTACACCCTTCCACTGAGTTTTATAAGAACTGGGCCAGGAGTTCTTCTGTTATCCTGCTGACAAACCAAACAACAAACATAACCTCCTTGTTGGAGGTATATCACAAGAGCATAGCACAAGAAACTCTCATTTTATAGTCCACACTGCTTAAAAGTCAGTACTTTCTCATCTTTATATTGTATATTTCTAATATTTCCAAAAATTTATTACTTGTCATTTTTTTCTCACCCAGATTTATTAATTTAATCCTGAGTACATTAACTAGTATCCACATTGGACTGGATTTCATAAGAAAAAAAGCACATTCTAATACCTTCATTGAGTATTGATTGAATCTAAATGACTTTCCTTCTGATCCTGCCCTGGTAAGGTTTCTCATTAAGTGACCCAACAGTGATGAATGATAGGCAGGCAACAGAGGCTGGAGTGAAGGGGTGGCATGAGGAAAGAAGGAGGCAGGGATGGGGAGGGAGGGAGGCGAGTTCATTACCGAGCAGCAGATATGAAAGGACATCAGGGCTTTGCAAATGTTCGAGGAAGAATCTCATTCTATAAGAGAGTGGGAATGAGAGAAAATAGAAAATAGAGTGCAGGCCAGGTTAGATGATTAGAGATGTGCTGAGTGTTTCTATTGATGAGGCCAGTCACTCTATACTGCAACTCTAGTTCTCGCTCAGCAGTGAATGAGATGTGTTCTCCCCTCCTACACTTCCCCGTCTTTCCTCCATACAGAGCAGCTGTTTTATGTCTCATGTTTTATTATTGCACATGCAACATGAAAAGAGCAACACAATTTTTATTTAGTCATGTAAAATTCATAAATATAATATAATGTAACATTTTCATGTCTTTTTTTTGCTGCACTCAGGGATAGAATAATGTTGAATGCTGAAATTTATGTTTGAATCCACTGGATTAATTCAAATTCCATTTATGAGCTTTGGTTATTTTTCGGATTTCCCAGTTGCTTTTGAAATATATTTGTATGGTTATGGATAACAATTATAGCAGGGTTTACATAGCAGCACTGTGCGAGTCAGTATTTTTAACAATAGACTTTTTTTTGTCCTGTTTGAATTGTGCCATGAATCACAAAGATGTTTGTTAATTTAAAAGATAATTTTGCAATTCGAGAAAGTCATAGTCATAAAACTTTTGAAGTGTGGATTGAAGTATAAAACTGTGAAAATACGTAATTAGAAAGACTACACATCCAACAGTCACTTACTGTAAGTGACAGAGTCTCATTAAACACGTCACGTATAGAGTATGTGCCAATAAGAAAACGAGGGGTGTGAGAACCCAGATGCAGACACCGGACGCAGAGCAGAATAAGCCCAGTTATATTTATTAAATACAACAAAAAACATGGGCTTAAATACACAGGGAAAGGCAGATTAACCGGACAGAGGTGAAACAAATCAAGACAGCACAGACAATCACAATGGCGGGAAAGACAGAAAGTGTGAGACAAGACACATGAGGATAGAAACTTCAAAATAAAACAGGAAACAACTAAAACCCAAAACTATGACAACACTCAACAAAACCCACGACAGACACCTTATAGAGCCGGAACTGCATGAGAGATTATTTTTGCACATTGCTATAATTTTTTTGACCTTTGTAACTTTCTCCCTGTCCCTCTGCGCTTTATCACCAAGTCAAATTTCTGTGTACTTGTACATTTGGCGAATAAAGCGATTCTGCTTCTGATTACAGAACTAACTCTCCTTTCACATTTAGTGCCGCTGTTAACATGGCCAGATTTGTTATGATTTTCACCTCTCTAAATATTTTCTCTACGCCAAGGTGACGGCCAGGTTGGTGTTGGCAAAATATTGTGAGCATGGACAGATGCAGTTCACTGAGTGGTTTTGCATCAAAATAAATGATGACTATCTTTATGTTAAACTGCCACTTTTGTGACTTGCAAAACAAATCAGAAAAAATACCAGTCATTGTTGTAATGGTCATATGAGTTTTTCTGAAAGGCACTGACAAACAACCTGTCTTGTTGTTTCGGTTGGAGAACTTGTTGGAATTGGTTGGTCTTCTAGGGACAATGATTACCATTCCCTAATCTCATGTTTATCAGTACTTGTGATACCTTCCTGTGGATCAAATGCCCAGACAGAATTAATGCATTTGAACTAGTGACACAATGCCTCTCACAGGCTTTTGCTTAAAATATGTTTGTCACCAACTGCACCAGCAACTGTAGTAAAGCCTATATAGCAAACCAGTTAGCAACAATCCATGTTCCCATTGATGAGTGAAGATAGACAAGAGGTACAGTATATCTCTTCTCTGTGCCAATAGGCTAAATTGCCAGGATCTCTCCCAGCCATCTGTCTGTCGACATTGTTTTGTAGCCTAATAAACTTGGATGAACAGATTAAAAGCAAAGCAGCTCCAGCAATCCCCACACCTTGGGTGGGTTATCGCCAGAGACTTGTCTAATGAATCAGAAAATACGCAATTCTACTAGTTATCTATCATGGCCATCTGTCTATATTTGAGGGTGCACTCTGGAGAGAAGACACTGGATTGGGAATTGATTAGTGCACAAACTGCAGTTTATCCCTGATGTGTGTGAATGCAGTAGCAAGCAGATGCTCTCAATGAGCGTTTCAGGTAAAATAGCATGTCACTGCTTGAAGGTCAGTGCCACGACAAGAATGAAATAAAAATAATCAAAATAATACAGTCAGACGAGTGGATTTAATTTTGTCAAGTTTTACCATTTGAGACACTCCACACGCCACTCACGTGAATGGCAGCCACGATTCAAGGTCACTGTAGGAAATCTGCCAACACCCATAAACAATTTAAATCATCATCAACTCAAAAACTCATGCCAGAGATCTTCTCATGAATTACTTGGCCCCTCCTTTCCCAAGTTGTTGTCAATTACAATGATCAAACTTAAAAAATCTGAGAGAAGAAAGAGACAGAAACATTTTGAAAAAGTCAGCAGTAAGTGTGCATAGCAACTATTTGATGGATTGCTATGACACTTTGCTCAGACTTTCATGGTCGCCAGAGTATGGATCCTTCTGATTTTGGTGAACCCTATTTTCTTGTACTGTATCTCCACATGTACTAGATGGATTGGCACAACATTTTCACATTTATAGTCCCCAGTTCCAAGATACCACCAGATTGACAGTTCTTGTGAAATGTCTTTATTGGATGGATTGCCCAATACTTTTGTTAAATAATAAAAAAATACCTGCAAAACAAGTGCCATTCCCATGGGCCTCAGCTGTTCATTATGCTTACACACTAAATTAAAGCCCCTTTTATAAACGTTACAGAGGCGTAACGGAGAGTTATAGTTGTTCCACCTCTGAGACGGCAGCAGAGGTAGTAACAGCACCGAATCGACCGTCTGTATAAAATGAGTCGGGCAAAGGCGGAATGATGAGACAGGGCTGTGACGTTTTGTCGACATGGTTTGTGTGCGACCCTCAACCGGGAGATTTAAAATCAGCTAGCAGCAGTTAGCAGCTAACTCAAAGAAGAAGAAAAACACCCGAAAATGTTTACAAATTGTGGAGACAACGCGAGGTTCAGGACGAGATCATGCGCCACATAACAGGGAAGGTAAATGATTGTTATTGTCATGTTATTCCATTGTTTACAAAGCGCTGCTCATCGCGCATTTAGAACGTCATACTAGACACCGCTGTGTTACTTGTCACGTCTCTTTGATTGCTTCCTTGCAATATAAAATCACACAGTGGGGCGGTGCTATGACGAAGGGTATTTGTTGTGGCAATATTGCACAATCTCAGTGTAAAAAGGGCTTAAGACAACAGCCTTGGTAATCATTGCCAAACATCAGAATTGATGTGAGCATGTTAGCATGCTTACTTTAGCATTTAGCTCAGAGCTCCACCTACAGCCTCACAAAGCCACTAACATAACTGGAGACAATTATGTTGTTTTTAAAGAAATTAATTTCAGAGTTAAAGGTTGTAAATATAAAGATTTTTCTTTTTGGAAATATTGATCTCATTCATTTGTGCTGCAGCATGTACTGTAGGTTACTCCTCTTGGATCATCCCAGAAAAACTGTGAACTAGACTGTCCGCACTACAGGTGGACCTTTTTCCAGACGAGACAAGATGTTTCTCATAGTGTAATACATTAATGAGACTCATTTGATTTAGACTGTAGTCAAGTTTCCATCCAAATTTAGTGCAAATTCTAAAATCAGCAAAAGAAAATGTAAATTGATGGGTTTTGCTTCACGTTTACACTACTGTTATGTAAATATTAGGAGTTGGTTCATTAAGATAAATGGTTAATGGTGCTAATTTTCAAGCCAGTGTCATTAAGCCATTGCAGAAGAAGAGAACACAATGAAATTACGGAATTAAAAGAACTCCAGTCACACTTGTAAAAATCCATGTGGAGAATGTCAAGAAAATGTGTTTATTCAATTTGTTTAAGCTTAGTTGAGTTAGTTAAGTTGATGAACGAATATCTGATGCTCTCTCCCATTTTTCATTCCTCCCATGCAGAAGATACTTTATTGATGTTATAGTCCAACCTGTTCTCATCCCAGGTTGTCACATAATAAGGTTTTGTCATGCGCCCATCGCATCTTATCCTGACAAACAAGGTCTACGTTGGGTCAAGTTTAGGCACAAAACATCGTTGAAGTTTTGAGGTTCAGGCACAAAACCTACTTGGTTAGGTTTAGGAAATGACTGATGATGCTTGGTTTCATACGGGACACAAACTGCAGTCATATGTGAAAGTCATGTGTGTAACCGTCCACTCATCACTGACTGTGCTTTGGAAAGTACATCGCGCTTCATCTATTCTAGTCGTGTGATACTGACGTGGATGGCTTTACATTGCTGCTACATTAAACCCTTGTGCAGCTCTGCCTGATGCCAAAGGGTACCTTGTTTCTCTAGATGGGATGCAAAGGGCTGTGACAAAATGTTGATATGTGACAAGCAGGGCATGAGAGTGGGTCAAGTGACATGCTTCAAGTATGTCGTGATTTATTTTCTAAGTGTGTTTCCCTTAATTCTGTTGCATTTTGCTTTTATTGATATCTCAATTTGCCTACTGCAGCCAAGCTTGAACTTTTTTTCTTTTTTGCCATATATATTTATTTATTTATTTTTATTGTGGCATTTCCATTTTCCAAATGTGCATAAAACCAGGGGGATGGGAATACAATAAAAAACAACAACAAAAAAAACAAAAACAGTATGCCCTGCATGTAAAGGCTGAATAGATTTGGTAGCTTGTGCATTCTCAATATGAATACATCAAAAGTTGATTATAAAGAGAGAACCAAATAGTGGATTGACCTCAATTTAATACCATGGCCCTGTTGTGCAATTTAAATCCCATGTTAATAGACTATTTGAAGCAGACAGGGCTGACTGGTTTTGTTAGCTCTTTCTTAATAATCATGCAATACTGTAGATGAAGATGAAAGAGAGCTGAGGTTGTTGGTCTGGTACCAACACTCTGAGTAATGCAGCACCAGTCCAATATGCTGGTGATAAGAGAACACACTGTGTGAGCCACAGAGGCTGTAACTAATGTTTTGTCTACACTTGGACTCACATCACTGCACCCACCCACCTGTATAGAAAATATGTCTTCCATATAAAAGTATCATCAACAATATGTGCTGTTGGGTAGTTTAATCTGTAACAAAAAAAAAATCATAATTAGGCTGACCTTATATTTTGTCTTACTCTGCAAGGTCATTAGTAACTATAACTGTGGAGTAACAAGTACATTTAAATGTATTGGTGCATTAAAAGCAGAAAATACTTGAGCTAAATAAAGTAGCCCAAATTTGTACTTAAGTAAATGTATGTAGTTACATTCCACCACTCACACATCTTTGAAAGACACAGTTACAGGAAAGTAAATTTTCCTGAGAAATAAACAAAGCTTTGTGGTGCGGCCATGAACTTTAATTCCCAGTATGTCTGACATCTCACGTGAAAGTCCATGTATTGCCAGTGTGCAGTCCATACACCCTTCTGCTGTCATCTAACATGCACATCCTCAATAAACTCTAAAATCTAAATAACTGAAAACCAAACCTACACTCAGGTTTACATCATTTTCCAACAAAGTGCCTTATGTCATAATGTTCTCCAAAAAATCAAATACAAAGAAATTCAGAACACATACTGTACATATTATCGAAAGGTTCATCTCACATATACCCATATTTCACTTGACATGCTTACCTGTGAATCTGTGTATGATATAAAATTAATTCTTTAGCTTAACATGATTTTTCAGTCTTCGTTCAAACATTAGGCAGTAATGTTTAATTTAACTGCCATCATTTTAATGGACACTTTATGAATTGTTTTTATGAAGGAGTAATGATTTGTTCATTATCTTCTCATCAACCAATCGTTGTCTTTAGTTTGCGAGAGAGGAGCTGCAGCTCAGGCATGACTGACTTGCAGTTGTGTCAATGAATGGGAAATGAGCGGCTGCAGCAAAAGTGGGTCACCGGTTTGGACTGCAGGAGTTAAAAAAAGAAAAGAAATTATGAACCACAGAGAGATTAATATCTCAGTTTTTATTTACTGTCATGAAAAAGTGATTCGTCCAGAGGGGTAAACTATAAAACATGTTCCACATAGCCAGGCTTTGTGTGAGCTGGCTCAACAGAACCTAAAACAGTCAGAGGTAATGACAACTTTCTTTGTTAACTCAAGCTTTCTGCTTCAGGCTCTTCGCGCGCTGATTTGTTTTTTCAGAGACAGCATTGGTAATAAATGATTGCCACCTGTATCCACAGTATAATACAGTGGTGTGTGTGTTATTCTTATTAATTAGCTGATAGTTTCTAAGACTGGCTGCACCTGCACTGTGCTGGAGTGGCAGCAGAAACCAGAATATCATCATATGAGACTACATACTGTACCTTAGCTTATAACCTCAGTGGACTAAAGGGAGGAGAAACTTAAACATTAACGTTACCTCTTTTCTATTCATTTCTAGTGTGCTCATGCTGTATTAAGTTTTCTTTATTCTCCTCTAATGACTTAACTGATGACAACTTAATGATTTAACTCAACCCAGTTCAGTAAAGCAAAACCAGCTGAGCTGTGTTGATTCAACCTGTTCTCATCCCAGTTTGTCACATACTGACGTTTTGTCATGCTCCCTTCACATCCAAGGGCTGATATCTCACTTCACTATTGGGGGTGACACCAAAGGTGCCACCAAAAGTACTGTTTAGGAAGAAAAATGCAACAAACTGGTATTAAAACCATACCTTTGATCTTGGGAGGCAGGTCCTTCAGTGCCATAGCCCCCAAGCTCTGGAATTCTCTCCCTATCTCTCCATGACTGCCCCTCTATTTAAAGACTTTTCTTTTTCATGATCATTTTGATCTTTTTTTTCATATGTAAAGCGACCTAGAGTTTGTGAAAGGCGCTATATAAATGTAACTATGTTTGTATTTATGTATTAATTATTATTATTATTAATATTATTATTATTAATAATAATAATAATAATAATAATAAATGTATATAGAGTATATGCTGATTACTACTTTTAAACTATACTGAATAACTGAAAGGTAAATAACTTAAGGGTTGTACTGGCATGTTAAAAAGTTTTAAATAACTATATCAAATAGATAGATAGATAGATAGATAGATAGATAGATAGATAGATAGATAGATAGATAGATAGATAGATAGATAGA